>JAQJVL010000824.1:182500-245000 GCA_035578905.1 Stictocephala bisonia
CATTTACAGTTATTTTCAAATTGTAATTTACTGGATTTATAATTCATATATTGGATTTTGATGTGCTTATATAATATATATTACAGGGTTAGGCAAAAGTCTGGGATATATTTATCAATTTCAAAACGATTGAAAGAAATGTAATAAAACTTTGCAGTTATGAACAAGTCCCTATACCAAACATTTAGACATATTTTACTAGTTTTTGGCATAGCCAGGTGATGGTCCATGAAGGAAGTCTTAAACATTTTAATTATAAGCCTAATTCAAGTTATACCTTATTTTAAAGGTCTTTATAAAACACAAGAATGCAAACCTGAGGCCGAAGGAATGACCCAGTCAGAAAATATAACGTCTCAATGAATGTTTAATGTCCTATAACTAACACTGCTTAAGGCAAAGGTAAGATAGTTATTATCTATTGCTGCGTAGAGCTATAATTTATCTAACTGAATATGAGAAATCAAATTGCTCAAAAAATAACTATGAAATTATTATAGTAATAATCTTAAACTATTTTAAGTAAACCTACCCTCAAAAGTGTTTTAATAAATTGTTCTTATTTTATCTTAGTTAAATAGCATAGCTATTTTTATAACGCAGTCGTTTGATACGATTGTTAACAATCAACAACAAACTCAGCAACAGATCTGAAAATGTTAAATTAATAGCCGTATAACTGAGAAAGATTAGTAATACGACATTAAATTCTTTGAATCGCTGTATTTTGTGAACGGGCCATCCTTTTGACTTCAGATTTGCACTTTTGTATTGTACAAAAAAGCCTTACTTTTAAACTTTTTAAGACTTCCTTCATGGGCCATTACCTGGCTATGTGAAAAACAACTAAAATATGTCTAAATATTTGGTATATGAACATGTACATAACTGCAAAGTTTCATTACATTTCTTTCAATGGTTTTTAAATTAATATATATCTATAAAACAAGCCGTTTTCAAAAAGATAATTTTATTTTATGTTTTTTTTAAGTAAAACAATATTTACCTAGAATCATTGTAAGAGGAAGGTTATTTTGAAAAAAACAATTAATTAATAAAAAAATATATCATAAAAATTGCTAAATTGTTCTAAGATAAAAAGCAAATAGTTCTTTTAGAAGAAATTGACCTTTCCTTACAGAAATGGAGGAGGATGTCGATTTGTTAACACTGTCTTCTTATAAATAAAATGTCAACTGTAGTTAAACGTCTTACACTATCAATCTCTGTCTTGGCGGAAACATTTGTTACATTGAACCCTCAAGGAACATTTTACTACAACAATACACGTCTAGTGATATAAAACGACGATATGTTCTTTCGTCAACAAATATGTAAAAAAAATAGTCATCACATTTTTATAACTTAAGGTTAAAAAAGTATTAAAGCCATTTATAGCTTCAGTAGCACCCTTTATTGTTATAGTAAAAATAATGTTTGATGTAGGGCTTGATATTAAATAATTGGCTGATAAGGAGTTATTAAGATGATATAAATGGTGGGTGGGAGAGTCATAAATTCCTTAAGTGTATGGTGGGTGGTAGGTTTTATCATCGGACATGTATTGGTTGTAGGGAGAGTTACCAAATTCGTAGGGTGCTTTTATTTAACGGTAGTTGTCCTTATAAGGACTCTACCAACGATGTTTGTAATAATTGCTCAAATATTAGTCAGTTCATAGTATACTGGTAATAATAGCTCAAATATTAGTCAGGTCAACGTATACTGGTAATAGTAGCTCATATATTAGTCAGCTCAACGTATACTGGTAATAATAGCACATATATTAGTCAGTTCAACGTATACTGGTAATAATAGCTCAAATATTAGTCAGCTCAACGTATACTGGTAATAATAGCTCATATATTAGTCAGCTCAACGTATACTGGTAATAATAGCTCAAATATTAGTCAGTTCAACGTATACTAGTAATAATAGCTCAAATATTAGTCAGCTCAACATATACTGTTAATAATAGCTCAAATATTAGTCAGTTCAACGTATACTGGTAATAATAGATCATACATTAGTCAGTTAAACGTATACTGGTAATAATAGCTCAAATATTAGTCAGCTCAACGTATACTGGTAATAATAGATCATACATTAGTCAGTTCAACGTCTACCGGTAATAATAGCTCAAATATTAGTCAGCTCAACGTATACTAATAATAATAGCTCAAATATTAGTCAGTTCAACGTATAGTGGTAATAATAGATCATACATTAGTCAGTTCAACGTATACCGGTAATACGAGCTCAAATATTAGTCAGCTCAACGTATACTGGTAATAATAGCTCAAATATTAGTCAGTTCAACGTATACTGGTAATAATAGATCATACATTAGTCAGTTCAACGTATACCGGTAATAATAGCTCAAATATTAGTCAGCTCAACGTATACTGTTAATAATAGCTCATATATTAGTCAGCTCAACGTATACTGGTAATAATAGCTCAAATATTAGTCAGCTCAACGTATACTGGTAATAATGCTCAAATATTAGTCAGTTCAACGTATACTGGTAATAATAGCTCAAATATTAGTCAGTTCAACGTATACTGGTAATAATAGATCATACATTAGTAACATCAACTTATACTGTTAATAATAGCTCATATATTAGTCAGCTCAACGTATACTGGTAATAATAGCTCAAATATTAGTCAGTTCAACGTATACTGGTAATAATGCTCAAATATTAGTCAGTTCAACGTATACTGGTAATAATAGCTCATATATTAGTCAGTTCAACGTATACCGGTAATAATAGCTCATATATAAGTCAGTTCAATGTATACCGGTAATAATAGCTCATATATTAGTCAGCTCAACATATACTGGTAATAATAGCTCATATATTAGTCAGTTCAACGTATACCGGTAATAATAGCTCATATATTAGTCAGCTCAACGTATACTGGTAATAATAGCTCAAATATTACTCAGTTCAACGTATACTAGTAATAATAGCTCAAATATTAGTCAGCTCAACATATACTGTTAATAATAGCTCAAATATTAGTCAGTTCAACGTATACTGGTAATAATAGATCATACATTAGTCAGTTAAACGTATACTGGTAATAATAGCTCAAATATTAGTCAGCTCAACGTATACTGGTAATAATAGATCATACATTAGTCAGTTCAACGTCTACCGGTAATAATAGCTCAAATATTAGTCAGCTCAACGTATACTAATAATAATAGCTCAAATATTAGTCAGTTCAACGTATAGTGGTAATAATAGATCATACATTAGTCAGTTCAACGTATACCGGTAATACGAGCTCAAATATTAGTCAGCTCAACGTATACTGGTAATAATAGCTCAAATATTAGTCAGTTCAACGTATACTGGTAATAATAGATCATACATTAGTCAGTTCAACGTATACCGGTAATAATAGCTCAAATATTAGTCAGCTCAACGTATACTGTTAATAATAGCTCATATATTAGTCAGCTCAACGTATACTGGTAATAATAGCTCAAATATTAGTCAGTTCAACGTATACTGGTAATAATGCTCAAATATTAGTCAGTTCAACGTATACTGGTAATAATAGCTCAAATATTAGTCAGTTCAACGTATACTGGTAATAATAGATCATACATTAGTAACATCAACTTTATACCGGTAATAATAGCTCAAATATTAGTCAGCTCAACGTATACTGGTAATATAAGCTCAAATATTAGTCAGTTCAACGTATACTGGTAATAATAGCTCATATATTAGTCAGTTCAACGTATACCGGTAATAATAGCTCATATATTAGTCAGTTCAACGTATACCGGTAATAATAGCTCAAATATTAGTCAGTTCAACGTATACTGGTAATAATAGCTCATATATTAGTCAGTTCAACGTATACCGGTATAAATAGCTCATATATTAGTCAGTTCAACGTATACCGGTAATAATAGCTCATATATTAGTCAGCTCAACGTATACTGTTAATAATAGCTCATATATTAGTCAACTCAAAGTATACTGGTAATAATAGCTCAAATATTAGTCAGTTCAACGTATACCGGTAGTAATAGCTCAAATATTAGTCAGTTCAACGTATACCGGTAATAATAGCTTAAATATTAGTCAGTTCAACGTATACTGGTAATATTAGATCATACATTAGTCAGTTCAACGTATACCGGTAATAATAGCTCAAATATTAGTCAGTTCAACGTATACTGGTAATAATAGCTCAAATATTAGTCATTTCAACGTATACCATTAATAATAACTCAAATATTAGTCAGTTCTACGTATACCGGTAATAATAGCTCAAATATTAGTCAGTTCAACGTATACTGGTAATAATAGCTCATATATTAGTCAGTTCAACGTATACCGGTAATAATAGCTCATATATTAGTCAGTTGAACGTATACCGGTAATAATAGCTCATATATTATTCAGCTCAACGTATACTGTTAATAATAGCTCATATATTAGTCAGCTCAACGTATACTGGTAATAATAGCTCAAATATTAGTCAGTTCAACGTATACCGGTAATAATAGCTCAAATATTAGTCAGTTCAACGTATACCGGTAATAATAGCTCAAATATTAGTCAGTTCAACGTATACTGGTAATAATAGATCATACATTAGTCAGTTTAACGTATACCGGTAGTAATAGCTCAAATATTAGTCAGTTCAACGTATACCGGTAATAATAGCTCAAATATTAGTCAGTTCGACGTATACTGGTAATAATAGCTCATATATTAGTCAGTTCAACGTATACTGGTAATAATAGCTCATATATAAGTCAGTTCAATGTATACCGGTAATAATAGCTCATATATTAGTCAGCTCAACATATACTGGTAATAATAGCTCATATATTAGTCAGTTCAACGCATACCGGTAATAATAGCTCATATATTAGTCAGCTCAACGTATACTGTTAATAATAGCTCATTTATTAGTCAGTTCATCGTATACTGGTAATAATAGCTCATATATTAGTCAGTTCAACGTATACTGGTAATAATAGCTCAAATATTAGTCAGTTCAACGTATACTGGTAATAATAGCTCATATATTAGTCAGTTTAACGTATACTGGTAATAATAGCTCATATATTAGTCAATTCAACGTATACCAGTAATAATAGCTCATATATTAGTCAGCTCAACGTATACTGGTAATAATAGCTCATATATTAGTCAGTTTAACGTATACCGGTAATAATAGCTCATATATTAGTCAGCTCAACGTATAATGTTAATAATAGGTCATATATTAGTCAGTTCAACGTATACTGGTAATAATAGCCCATATATTAGTCAGTTCAACGTATACTGGTAATAATAGCTCATATATTAGTCAGTTCAACGTATACCGGTAATAATAGCTCATATATTAATCAGTTCAACGTATACTGGTAATAATAGCTCAAATATTAGTCAGTTCAAACGTATACTGGTAATAATAGCTCATATATTAGTCAGTTCAACGTATACCGGTAATAATAGCTCATATATTAGTCAGTTCAACGTATACCGGTAATAATAGCTCAAATATTAGTCAGTTCAACGTATACTGGTAATAATAGCTCATATATTAATCAGTTCAACGTATACCGGTATAAATAGCTCATATATTAGTCAGTTCAACGTATACCGGTAATAATAGCTCATATGTTAGTCAGCTCAACGTATACTGTTAATAATAGCTCATATATTAGTCAGCTCAACGTATACTGGTAATAATAGCTCAAATATTAGTCAGTTCAACGTATACCGGTAATAATAGCTCAAATATGAGTCAGTTCAACGTATACTGGTAATATTAGATCATACAATAGTCAGTTCAACGTATACCGGTAATAATAGCTCAAATATTAGTCAGTTCAACGTATACCGGTAATAATAGCTCAAATATTAGTCAGTTCAACGTATACTGGTAATAATAGCTCATATATTAGTCAGTTCAACGTATACCGGTAATAATAGCTCATATATAAGTCAGTTCAACGTATACCGGTAATAATAGCTCATATATTTGTCAGCTCAACGTATACATTTAATAATAGCTCATATATTAGTCAGCTCAACGTATACTGGTAATAATAGCTCAAATATTAGTCAGTTCAACGTATACCGGTAATAATAGCTCAAATATTAGTCAGTTCAACGTATACCGGTAATAATAGCTCAAATATTAGTCAGTTCAACGTATACTGGTAATAATAGATCATACATTAGTCAGTTTAACGTATACCGGTAATAATAGCTCAAATATTAGTCAGTTCAGCGTATACCGGTAATAATAGCTCAAATATTAGTCAGTTCAACGTATACTGGTAATAATAGCTCATATATTAGTCAGTTCAACGTATACCGGTAATAATAGATCATATATTAATCAGTTCAACGTATACCGGTAATAATAGCTCATATATTAGTCAGCTCAACGTATACTTTTAATAATAGCTCATATATTAGTCAGCTCAACGTATACTGGTAATAATAGCTAAAATATTAGTCAGTTTAACGTATACTGGTATTAATGCTCAAATATTAGTCATTTCAACGTATACTGGTAATAATATCTCAAATATTAGTCAGTTCAACGTATACTGGTAATAATAGCTCAAATATTAGTCAGTTCAACGTATACAAGTAATAATAGCTCAAATATTAGTCATTTCAACGTATACTGGTAATAATAGCTCAAATATTAGTCAGTTCAACGTATACTAGTAATAATAGATCATACATTAGTCAGTTCAACGTATACTGGTAATAATAGCTCATATATTAGTCAGCTCAACGTATACTGGTAATAATAGCTCAAATATTAGTCAGCTCAACGTATACTGGTAATAATAGCCCAAATATTAGTCAGTTCAACGTATACTGGTAATAATAGCTCATATATTAGTCAGTTCAACGTATACCGGTAATAATAGCTCATATAATAATCAGTTCAACGTATACTGGTAATAATAGCTCAAATATTAGTCAGTTCAACGTATACTGGTAATAATAGCTCATATATTAGTCAGTTCAACGTATACCGGTAATAATAGCTCATATATTAGTCACTTCAACGTATACCGGTAATAATAGCTCAAATATTAGTCAGTTCAACGTATACTGGTAATAATAGCTCATATATTAGTCAGTTCAACGTATACCGGTATAAATAGCTCATATATTAGTCAGTTCAACGTATACCGGTAATAATAGCTCATATATAAGTCAGTTCAACGTATACCGGTAATATTAGCTCATATATTTGTCAGCTCAACGTATACAGTTAATAATAGCTCATATATTAGTCAGCTCAACGTATACTGGTAATAATAGCTCAAATATTAGTTAGTTCAATGTATACCGGTAATAATAGCTCAAATATTAGTCAGTTCAACGTATACCGGTAATAATAGCTCAAATATTAGTCAGTTCAACGTATACTGGTAATAATAGATCATACATTAGTCAGTTTAACGTATACCGGTAATAATAGCTCAAATATTAGTCAGTTCAACGTATACCGGTAATAATAGCTCAAATATTAGTCAGTTCAACGTATACTGGTAATAATAGCTCATATATTAGTCAGTTCAACGTATACCGGTAATAATAGATCATATATTAGTCAGTTCAACGTATACCGGTAATAATAGCTCATATATTAGTCAGCTCAACGTATACTTTTAATAATAGCTCATATATTAGTCAGCTCAACGTATACTGGTAATAATAGCTAAAATATTAGTCAGTTTAACGTATACTGGTATTAATGCTCAAATATTAGTCATTTCAACGTATACTGGTAATAATATCTCAAATATTAGTCAGTTCAACGTATACTGGTAATAATAGCTCAAATATTAGTCAGTTCAACGTATACTAGTAATAATAGCTCAAATATTAGTCATTTCAACGTATACTGGTAATAATAGCTCAAATATTAGTCAGTTCAACGTATACTAGTAATAATAGATCATACATTAGTCAGTTCAACGTATACTGGTAATAATAGCTCATATATTAGTCAGCTCAACGTATACTGGTAATAATAGCTCAAATATTAGTCAGCTCAACGTATACTGGTAATAATAGCTCAAATATTAGTCATTTCGACGTATACTAGTAATAATAGCTCAAATATTAATAAGTTCAACGTATACTGGTATTTATAGCTCAAATATTAGTCGGCTCAACGTATACTGTAAATAATAGCTCAAATATTAGTCAGTTCAACGTATACTGGTAATAATAGCTCATATATTAGTCAGTTCAACGTATACCGGTAATAATAGCTCATATATTAGTCAGTTCAACGTATACCGGTAATAAAAGCTCATATATTAGTCAGCTCAACGTATACTGTTAATAATAGCTGATATATTAGTCAGCTCAACGTATACTGGTAGTAATAGCTCAAATATTAGTCAGTTCAACGTATACTGGTAATAATGCTCAAATATTAGTCATTTTAACGTATACTGGTAATAATATCTCAATATTAGTCAGTTCAACGTATACTGGTAATAATAGCTCAAATTTTAGTCATTCAACGTATACCGGTAATAATAGCTCAAATATTAGTCAGCTCAACGTATACTGGTAATAATAGCTCATATATTAATCAGTTCAACGTATACTGGTAATAATAGCTCAAATATTAGTCAGTTCAACGTATACTGGTAATAATAGCTCATATATTAGTCAGTTCAACTTATACTAGTAATAATAGCTCATATATTAATAAGTTCAACGTATACTGGTATTTATAGCTCAAATATTAGTCGGCTCAACGTATACTGTTAATAATAGCTCAAATATTAGTCAGTTCAACGTATACTGGTAATAATAGCTCATATATTAGTCAGTTCAACGTATACCGGTAATAATAGCTCATATATTAGTCAGTTCAACGTATACCGGTAATAATAGCTCATATATTAGTCAGCTCAACGTATACTGTTAATAATAGCTGATATATTAGTCAGCTCAACGTATACTGGTAGTAATAGCTTAAATATTAGTCAGTTCAACGTATACTGGTAATAATGCTCAAATATTAGTCATTTCAACGTATACTGGTAATAATATCTCAAATATTAGTCCAGTTCAACGTATACTGGTAATAATAGCTCAAATATTAGTCAGTTCAACATATACTAGTAATAATAGCTCAAATATTAGTCATTTCAACGTATACTGGTAATAATAGCTCAAATATTAGTCAGTTCAACGTATACTGGTAATAATAGATCATACATTAGTCAGTTCAACGTATACTGGTAATAATAGCTCAAATATTAGTCAGCTCAACGTATACTGGTAATAATAGCTCATATATTAGTCAGCTTAACGTATACTGGTAATAATAGCTCATATATTAGTCAACTCAACGTATACTGGTAATAATAGCTCAAATATTAGTCAGTTCAACGTATACTGGTAGTAATAGCTCAAATATTAGTCAGTTCAACGTATACCGGTAATAATAGCTCAAATATTAGTCAGTTCAACGTATACTGGTAATATTAGATCATACATTAGTCAGTTCAACGTATACCGGTAATAATAGCTCAAATATTAGTCAGTTCAACGTTTACTGGTAATAATAGCTCAAATATTAGTCAGTTCAACGTATACTGGTAATAATAGCTCAAATATTAGTCAGTTCAACGTATACTGGTAATAATAGCTTAAATATTAGTCAGTTCAACGTATACTGGTAATAATAGATCATACATTAGTCATTTCAACGTATACCATTATTAATAACTCAAATATTAGTCAGTTCTACGTATACCGGTAATAATAGCTCAAATATTAGTCAGTTCAACGTATACTGGTAATAATATCTCATATATTAGGCAGTTCAACGTATACCGGTAATAATAGCTCATATATTAGTCAGTTGAACGTATACTGGTAATAATAGCTCATATATTATTCAGCTGAACGTATACTGTTAATAATAGCTCATATATTAGTCAGCTCAACGTATACTGGTAATAATAGCTCAAATATTAGTCAGTTCAACGTATACCGGTAATAATAGCTCAAATATTAGTCAGTTCAACGTATACCGGTAATAATAGCTCAAATATTAGTCAGCTCAACGTATACTGGTAATAATAGCTCATATATTAATCAGTTCAACGTATACCGGTAATAAAAGCTCATATATTAGTCAGCTCAACGTATACTGTTAATAATAGCTGATATATTAGTCAGCTCAACGTATACTGGTAGTAATAGCTCAAATATTAGTCAGTTCAACGTATACTGGTAATAATGCTCAAATATTAGTCATTTTAACGTATACTGGTAATAATATCTCAAATATTAGTCAGTTCAACGTATACTGGTAATAATAGCTCAAATTTTAGTCATTTCAACGTATACCGGTAATAATAGCTCAAATATTAGTCAGCTCAACGTATACTGGTAATAATAGCTCATATATTAATCAGTTCAACGTATACTGGTAATAATAGCTCAAATATTAGTCAGTTCAACGTATACTGGTAATAATAGCTCATATATTAGTCAGTTCAACTTATACTAGTAATAATAGCTCATATATTAAAAAGTTCAACGTATACTGGTATTTATAGCTCAAATATTAGTCGGCTCAACGTATACTGTTAATAATAGCTCATATATTAGTCAGTTCAACGTATACCGGTAATAATAGCTCATATATTAGTCAGTTCAACGTATACCGGTAATAATAGCTCATATATTAGTCAGCTCAACGTATACTGTTAATAATAGCTGATATATTAGTCAGCTCAACGTATACTGGTAGTAATAGCTTAAATATTAGTCAGTTCAACGTATACTGGTAATAATGCTCAAATATTAGTCATTTCAACGTATACTGGTAATAATATCTCAAATATTAGTCAGTTCAACGTATACTGGTAATAATAGCTCAAATATTAGTCAGTTCAACATATACTAGTAATAATAGCTCAAATATTAGTCATTTCAACGTATACTGGTAATAATAGCTCAAATATTAGTCAGTTCAACGTATACTGGTAATAATAGATCATACATTAGTCAGTTCAACGTATACTGGTAATAATAGCTCAAATATTAGTCAGCTCAACGTATACTGGTAATAATAGCTCATATATTAGTCAGCTTAACGTATACTGGTAATAATAGCTCATATATTAGTCAACTCAACGTATACTGGTAATAATAGCTCAAATATTAGTCAGTTCAACGTATACTGGTAGTAATAGCTCAAATATTAGTCAGTTCAACGTATACCGGTAATAATAGCTCAAATATTAGTCAGTTCAACGTATACTGGTAATATTAGATCATACATTAGTCAGTTCAACGTATACCGGTAATAATAGCTCAAATATTAGTCAGTTCAACGTTTACTGGTAATAATAGCTCAAATATTAGTCAGTTCAACGTATACTGGTAATAATAGCTCAAATATTAGTCAGTTCAACGTATACTGGTAATAATAGCTTAAATATTAGTCAGTTCAACGTATACTGGTAATAATAGATCATACATTAGTCATTTCAACGTATACCATTATTAATAACTCAAATATTAGTCAGTTCTACGTATACCGGTAATAATAGCTCAAATATTAGTCAGTTCAACGTATACTGGTAATAATATCTCATATATTAGGCAGTTCAACGTATACCGGTAATAATAGCTCATATATTAGTCAGTTGAACGTATACTGGTAATAATAGCTCATATATTATTCAGCTGAACGTATACTGTTAATAATAGCTCATATATTAGTCAGCTCAACGTATACTGGTAATAATAGCTCAAATATTAGTCAGTTCAACGTATACCGGTAATAATAGCTCAAATATTAGTCAGTTCAACGTATACCGGTAATAATAGCTCAAATATTAGTCAGCTCAACGTATACTGGTAATAATAGATCATACATTAGTCAGTTTAAGGTATACCGGTAATTATAGCTCAAATATTAGTCAGTTCAACGTATACCGGTAATAATAGCTCAAATATTAGTCAGTTCGACGTATACTGGTAATAATAGCTCATATATTAGTCAGTTCAACGTATACCGGTAATAATAGCTCATATATAAGTCAGTTCAACGTATACCGGTAATAATAGCTCATATATTATTTAGCTCAACATATACTGGTAATAATAGCTCATATATTAGTCAGTTCAACGTATACCGGTAATAATAGCTCATATATTAGTCAGCTCAACGTATACTGTTAATAATAGCTCATTTATTAGTCAGTTCATCGTATACTGGTAATAATAGCTTATATATTAGTCAGTTCAACGTGTACTGGTAAAAATAGCTCAAATATTAGTCAGTTAAACGTATACTGGTAATAATAGCTCATATATTAGTCAGTTTAACGTATACTGGTAATAATAGCTCATATATTAGTCAATTCAACGTATACCGGTAATAATAGCTCATATATTAGTCAGCTCAACGTATACTGGTAATAATAGCTCATATATTAGTCAGTTCAACGTATACCGGTAATAATAGCTCATATATTAGTCAGCTCAACGTATACTGTAATAATAGGTCATATATTAGTCAGTTCAACGTATACTGGTAATAATAGCCCATATATTAGTCAGTTCAACGTATACTGGTAATAATAGCTCATATATTAGTCAGTTCAACGTATACCGGTAATAATAGCTCATAAATTAATCAGTTCAACGTATACTGGTAATAATAGCTCAAATATTAGTCAGTTCAACGTATACTGGTAATAATTGCTCATATATTAGTCAGTTCAACGTATACCGGTAATAATAGCTCATATATTAGTCAGTTCAACGTATACCGGTAATAATAGCTCAAATATTAGTCAGTTCAACGTATACTGGTAATAATAGCTTATATATTAGTCAGTTCAACGTATACCGGTAAAATAGCTCATATATTAGTCAGTTCAACGTATACCGGTAATAATAGCTCATATATTAGTCAGCTCAACGTATACTGTTAATAATAGCTCATATATTAGTCAGCTCAACGTATACTGGTAATAATAGCTCAAATATTAGTCAGTTCAACGTATACCGGTAATAATAGCTCAAATATTAGTCAGTTACACGTATACCGGTAATAATAGCTCAAATACGAGTCAGTTCAACGTATACTGGTAATATTAGATCATACATTAGTCAGTTACACGTATACCGGTAATAATAGCTCAAATATTAGTCAGTTCAACGTATACCGGTAATAATAGCTCAAATATTAGTCAGTTCAACGTATGCTGGTAATAATAGCTCATATATTAGTTAGCTCAACGTATACTTATAATAATAGCTCATATATTAGTCAGCTCAACGTATACTGGTAATAAAAGCTAAAATATTAGTCAGTTTAACGTATACTGGTATTAATGCTCAAATATTAGTCATTTCAACGTATACTGGTAATAATATCTCAAATATTAGTCAGTTCAACGTATACTGGTAATAATAGCTCAAATATTAGTCAGTTCAACGTATAATAATAATAATAATAGCTCAAATATTAGTCATTTCAACGCATACTGGTAATAATAGCTCAAATATTAGTCAGTTCAACGTATACTAGTAATAATAGATCATACATTAGTCAGTTCAACGTATACTGGTAATAATAGCTCATATATTAGTCAGCTCAACGTATACTGGTAATAATAGCTCAAATATTAATAAGTTCAACGTATACTGGTAATTATAGCTCAAATATTAGTCGGCTCAACGTATACTGTTAATAATAGCTCAAATATTAGTCAGTTCAACGTATACTGGTAATAATAGCTCATATATTAGTCATTTCAACGTATACTGGTAATAATAGCTCAAATATTAGTCATTTCGACGTATACTGGTAATAATAGCTCAAATATTAGTCAGCTCAACGTATACTGGTAATTATAGCTCAAATATTAGTAATTTCAACGTACACTGGTAATAATAGCTCAAATATTAGTCAGCTCAACGTATACTGGTAATAATAGCTCAAATTTTAGTCATTTCAACTTATACCGGTAATAATAGCTCAAATATTAGTCAGCTCAACCTATACTGGTAATAATAGCTCATATATTAGTCAGCTCAACGTATACTGGTAATAATAGCTCAAATATTAGTCATTTCAACGTATTCTGGTAATAGTAGCTCAAATATTAGTCAGTTCAACGTATACTGGTAATAATAGTCATACATTAGTCAGTTCAACGTATACTGGTAATAATAGCTCATATATTAATAAGTTAAACGTATACTGGTAATTATAGCTCAAATATTAGTCAGCTCAACCTATACTGGTAATAATAGCTCATATATTAGTCAGCTCAACGTATACTGGTAATAATAGCTCAAATATTAGTCATTTCAACGTATACTGGTAATAGTAGCTCAAATATTAGTCAGTTCAACGTATACTGGTAATAATAGTCGTACATTAGTCAGTTCAACGTATACTGGTAATAATAGCTCAAATATTAGTCAGTTCAACGTATACTGGTAATAATAGCTCATATATTAGTCAGTTCAACGTATACCGGTAATAAAAGCTCATATATTAGTCAGTTGAACGTATACCGGTAATAATAGCTCATATATAAGTCAGCTCAACGTATACTGTTAATAATAGCTCATATATTAGTCAGCTCAACGTATACTGGTAATAATAGATCATACATTAGTCAGTTCAACGTATACTGGTAATAATAGCTCATATATTAGTCAGTTCAACGTATAGTGGTAATAATAGCTCAAATATTAGTCAGTTCAACGTATACTGGTAATAATAGCTCATATATTAGTCAGTTCAACGTATACTGGTAATAATAGCTCATATATTAGTCAGTTCAACGTATACCGGTAATAATAGCTCATATATTAGTTAGTTCAACGTATACTGGTAATAATAGCTTAAATATTAGTCAGTTCAACGTATACTGGTAATAATAGCTCATATATTAGTCAGTTCAACGTATACCGGTAATAATATTTCATATATTGGTCAGTTCAACGTATACCGGTAATAATAGCTCAAATATTAGTCAGTTCAACGTATACTGTTAATAATAGCACATATATTAGTCAGTTCATCGTATACCGTAAATAATAGCTCATATATTAGTCAGTTCAACGTATACCGTATATAATAGCTCATATATTAGTCAGTTCAACGTATACCGGTAATAATAGCTCATATATTAGTCAGCTCAACGTATACTGTTAATAATAGCTCATATATTAGTCAGCTCAACGTATACTGGTAATAATAGATTAAATATTAGTCAGTTCAACGTATACCGGTAATAATAGATCAAATATTAGTCAGTTCAACGTATACCGGTAATAATAGCTCAAATATTAGTCAGTTCAACGTATACTGTTAATAATAGCACATATATTAGTCAGTTCAACGTATACCGTAAATAATAGCTCATATATTAGTCAGTTCAACGTATACCGTAAATAATAGCTCATATATTAGTCAGTTCAACGTATACCGGTAATAATAGCTCATATATTAGTCAGCTCAACGTATACTGTTAATAATAGCTCATATATTAGTCAGCTCAACGTATACCGGTAATAATAGCTCAAATTTTAGTCAGTTCAACGTATACCGGTAATAATAGCTCAAATATTAATCAGTTCAACGTATACTGGTAATAATAGCTCATATATTAGTCAGTTCAACGTATACCGGTAATAATAGCTCATATATAAGTCAGTTCAAAGTATACCGGTAATAAAAGCTCATATATTATTCAGTTCAACGTATACTGTTAATAATAGCTCATATATTAGTCAGCTCAACGTATACTGGTAATAATAGCTCAAATATTAGTCAGTTCAACGTATACCGGTAATAATAGCTCAAATATTAGTCAGTTCAACGTATACCGGTAATAATAGCTCAAATATTAGTCAGTTCAACGTATACCGGTAAAAATAGCTTAAATATTAGTCAGTTCAACGTATACCGGTAATAATAGCTCAAATATTAGTCAGTTCAACGTATACTGGTAATAATAGCTCATATATTAGTCAGTTCAACGTATACCGGTAATAATAGCTCAAATATTAGTCAGTTCAACGTATACCGGTAATAATAGCTCAAATATTAGTCAGCTCAACGTATACTGGTAATAATAGCTCATATATTAGTCAGTTCAACGTATACCGGTAATAATAGCTCATTTATTAGTCAGCTCAACGTATACTGTTAATAATAGCTCATATATTAGTCAGTTCAACGTATACTGGTAATAATAGCTCATATATTAGTCAGTTCAACGTATACTGGTAATAATAGCTCAAATATTAGTCAGTTCAACGTATACTGGTAATAATAGCACATATATTAGTCAGTTCAACGTATACTGGTAATAATAGCTCAAATATTAGTCAGTTCAACGTATACTGGTAATAATAGCTCATATATTAGTCAGTTCAACGTATACCGGTAATAATAGCTCATATATTAGTCAGTTCAACGTATACCGGTAATAATAGCTCAAATATTAGTCAGTTCAACGTATACTGGTAATAATAGCACATATATTAGTCAGTTCAACGTATACCGTAAATAATAGCTCATATATTAGTCAGTTCAACATATACCGGTAATAATAGCTCATATATTAGTCAGCTCAACGTATACTGTTAATAATAGCTCATATATTAGTTAGCTCAACGTATACTGGTAATAATAGCTTAAATATTAGTCAGTTCAACGTATACCGGTAATAATAGCTGAAATATTAGTCAGTTCAACGTATACCGGTAATAATAGCTCAAATATTAGTCAGTTCAACGTATACTGGTAATAATAGATTATACATTATTCAGTTCAACGTATACCGGTAATAATAGTTTAAATTTTAGTCATTTCAACGTATACCGGTAATAATAGCTCAAATATTAATCAGTTCAACGTATACTGGTAATAATAGCTCATATATTAGTCAGTTCAACGTATACCGGTAATAATAGCTCATATATAAGTCAGTTCAAAGTATACCGGTAATAATAGCTCATATATTAGTCAGTTCAACGTATACCGGTAATAATAGCTCATATATTAGTCAGCTCAACGTATACTGTTAATAATAGCTCATATATTAGTCAGCTCAACGTATACTGGTAATAATAGCTCAAATATTAGTCAGTTCAACGTATACTGGTAATAATAGATCGTACATTAGTCAGTTTAACGTATACCGGTAATAATAGGTCAAATATTAGTCAGTTCAACGTATACCGGTAATAATAGCTCAAATATTAGTCAGTTCAACGTATACTGGTAATAATAGCTCATATATTAGTCAGTTCAACGTATACCGGTAATAATAGCTCAAATATTAGTCAGTTCAACGTATACCGGTAATAATAGCTCATATATTAGTCAGCTCAACGTATACTGTTAATAATAGCTCATATATTAGTCAGCTCAACGTATACTGGTATTAATAGCTCAAATATTAGTCAGTTTCAACGTATACTGGTAATAATTCTCAAATATTAGTAATTTCAACGTATACTGGTAATAATATCTCAAATATTAGTCAGCTCAACGTATACTGATAATAATAGCTCAAATATTAGTCAGTTCAACGTATACTAGTAATAATAGCTCAAATATTAGTCATTTCAACGTATACTGGTAATAATAGCTCAAATATTAGTCAGTTCAACGTATACTGGTAATAACAGATCATACATTAGTCAGTTCAACGTATACTGGTAATAATAGCTCAAATATTAGTCAGCTCAACGTATACTGGTAATAATAGCTCATATATTAGTCAGTTCAACGTATACCGGTAATAATAGCTCAAATATTAGTCAGTTCAACGTATACCGGTAATAATAGCTCATATATTAGTCAGCTCAACGTATACTGTTAATAATAGCTCATATATTAGTCAGCTCAACGTATACTGGTATTAATAGCTCAAATATTAGTCAGTTTCAACGTATACTGGTAATAATTCTCAAATATTAGTAATTTCAACGTATACTGGTAATAATATCTCAAATATTAGTCAGCTCAACGTATACTGATAATAATAGCTCAAATATTAGTCAGTTCAACGTATACTAGTAATAATAGCTCAAATATTAGTCATTTCAACGTATACTGGTAATAATAGCTCAAATATTAGTCAGTTCAACGTATACTGGTAATAATAGATCATACATTAGTCAGTTCAACGTATACTGGTAATAATAGCTCAAATATTAGTCAGCTCAACGTATACTGGTAATAATAGCTCATATATTAGTCAGCTCAACGTATACTGGTAATAATAGCTCAAATATTAGTCATTTCAACGTATACTGGTAATAGTAGCTCAAATATTAGTCAGTTCAACGTATACTGGTAATAATAGTCATACATTATTCAGTTCAACGTATACTGGTAATAATAGCTCATATATTAATAAGTTCAACGTATACTAGTAATTATAGCTCATATATTAGTCGGTTCAGCGTATACTGGTAATAGACCAAAAGCTCGGTAGTCCATGTGAGACAGAATAAGAAATATTATTACCGAAAGGGGAAACTGACTCAGTGGGATCCAATGGGCAGTTTTTATAACAATTTCTATAGTTCATGACATGACTAAACAAATACAAACTTTTAAGAAAATCTAACAGGTTAAGCAAAACCCTTACTTAAATATAATATTCAGTATTTATTACTTAACTAATGTAGTAAATTTTAATTTACAAAAATGTCCAATCTGTACAGGTGTACTTGACTGTTAAGGTATTCTAGGCAAGCCCCTTGGCAGAGTAAACTTTGCCAACCCACTGACGTTGCTCTAAAGTTGGACAATGGAGGGCCTGGAAGTTACAATAGGCGTAAAGTTGTCTTGACTAGTGAGTGAACTATTATTTAATAGCACAATTATAGGTTTTAACTTCTTCCAAATTACGATCATTATATTATACTAGCACTATTATTTAAACCTTGTGTAAATCAAATCTATTCACCATACAGTCAATAATTTAAAAATAAAATAAATGATTATTACTGGAATTGAATTCTCACTTAATTCTGAATAAATATTAACCCATTTAGTGCCGATGAAATACAATTTTATCGCTTAGATTCAGCTTTTGTTCTTTAATTGTTTCAAGAAAAATCATCTTAAATGTGTAATCCAAGATTGAAAGTGATTGGCAGGAAATCCTATAAAGCAATATTTACATTTTGTAAAATATATTAGCCAAGTAATTTTACAGGAAAATAAACAGAGATGTTTACTAATTAAAATATTATTTTCAATTTAAGAATGGATACTGAACCAGTGTGAAGAGCAGTGATTGCAATACAATTTCCAATTAATTATTGAAATGATTTTTGCGTAGAGAAATCATTTCAAGGAATGGAAGAGGCTTGTTAGCACACCTAAGAAACTGGAGCTGCCAAACTAATGATGATTGGCGTAGAATTATATAAAATGTTATATTTAACATAGCAGGCAATATATTATTGAATGTAGAACTGTAATTTGAGTATACTAAAACAATTATGATGAAAGGAAACTAAATCTTGAATAGGGAATAATAATTTTGATTTTATTTAAGAAAAGGAAATTATATTATTGTTATACATCTTTAGGAACAATCAGTCATAATATAATAGTTATGCTATGGTATACTTATAGTAATTAATAATTAGGAATATAGAATAATATCTGAAAATATGTATTATTTTGTTAAATCATAAGAATAAATACGAATTACATATTATCGAAAACATGTATAACATATATAGAAAATACCCAAAATATTATTTTAGAATAATCGTCTTTTGGAAGTAAAAATTACTATAACTTTGTGAAAATGTAAGGCTCGATGTAATTAATTTTACCCTTTGTATTAAAATTGCTGGAGAGGAAAAAACAGAAGGCCCTTCACTGTTTAGACGAGTTTAATTTATTCCAGTAAATTCTCTCCATTATACGTTCTTTATGGTTTTTTTTCAAAATTTCATTTTCAGTTTTTAATCATAATTCAAATACTACGTAAGCATTGTTTTAAACAAAATTTATTCATCAACTAAATGATTGGGAAATATACGTGTTTTAAACATACTGGTGTAGCGTCTTAGTGACTGTCGTTTGATTATTTCTGCCACTATTTCATTTCAAATTTTTAAGTTTAAATTTTTTCACTCCACCCTAATTACCCATGGCTGTGATGTGACATCCTCAGTGGTATCTCTGAATCTCACCACTAACCAAAATATACTGTTTTAAAATACAAACAAAATATGCAATAATGGTTCGTTTAATTGTATTTTAGATTTAACTTAAAATGATCAGGAACAATGATGGTTGGACACATGTACACGTCAGTAATGGTTGAATTAGCTTCTAATTTGTATAACATACGTTCCTTTAAAGATTGTATAATCGGTTTATTTGTAGAAGATTGACTCTGTGTTTTAGATCTATAAATCAATATTCAGGTTCTTTTAGATTATGTGCTAGGGTTCGTATTAATTGCCAGCCAACAATACGAACACTAACAGCTAATCTGCAACAAATTGAGGATGATTATTTAAACATAAAACATGTCGCCAGACTTATATATTGGTCCAACTGAAGAAGGTACGTATTATAGGTGATTATGCCTGGGACTAAAAAAAAAAAAAAATGGTTTTAACTCTATTCATCCTGATATACAGTGTGTTAAAATTAATATTTAATCGAAATAAGTATTTATCTTATAGCGTACTTTCTTACAGATATAGTGTAAAAGAATATGTTTTAAGTTATGTTTTTGAAATTGAAAGTTAAAAGGGGGCAAGTTTAAAACTAAAATACGAACATTTTAATATTAGCAACGTGTTTTAAACTGATAAAAATATACTTTTTGAGTTTATTATATTCTTATAATCAAAAATCAATAACAATACGTATTTGAATTACATTAAAATTATTTTAATTGGTTAATTTGTTTTGGCAACAATATTTCAAATTTGATATGTATACGAGTATATTGTAACTAAAATTTACCGTATGTATGTTTTCTTTTTGATAAATTAACCAAGTAAGAGTAATAACATTTTTTTGTTTACATTATGTGAGTTTATTGTCAATTCTACTTAATAATGGAAATATGTTTAAAGTTGAGTTAGATAACCATCCAAGTCTAGTCATTTTCGTCATTTCATTATTTAGATACGTCAAATTATATGTACCAATGTACGTGTCTAGTTTGGTGGGTAATTACCACTATAAGTATACGGGTGGATTAATTAGACAGCCCTTCCCTAATATGATATTAGTTTAGTTAGTTCAATTAAGAATAGAATATCATTGATTAAATGTTCAACTGTAATATACTAGACTTAAAGATTAAGTTGTCTGTAACGAATAGATTTAAAAGTATTATCTGAGATATCACATTATATATAGATGTATCAGTATAGTTAGTACGGCAAAGGATGTCCCATAAAGCTGCCAATATTGGGCTTGCCCATAAAAGCTGGTCGTCCTATCCCTGTGTTAGTTCCAGCTGAAACCCATTACCTGAGATTAACTGCCTCTTATATAATGTTTGTCATGATGTTTGGCACTTTTATTTAATTAAATGCTTACCATACTATACAACAAATCATAGTTCAACAAATTACATAATATATTTGTTGAATGTGAATTGCAGTTTCATGTATTATTTAACTGAATGTGACACCTATTTCTATTACAAATTGATAACAGTTTTATTTATATATATTTGTAAGAGAGCCCTTATTATTCACAGGTTTTTTTAGGAAAATAAAACAATTCAAACTAAACATTAAAATGTTACATCAAAGTGCATTTACTTTTAAGTAATCTGTTTAAACAATTTTGAAATAACTAACATACGTACATTTCAACTTTAAGAATTTTCAATAATTTAAAATTGCCTTAAGACTTTTAGAATTTATAAACATAGATTTTTAGAAAAAAGTTGTTTGGTATTTTTATACTAAATATATTTTTCCCTTGTATCCATGTGGCACAAAACAAAATTGGTTACACTGCTGTTATAAATTTCAACAAATAAATAAACAATAAGCGTGTTACGCATTTTAAATATTAGTTTAAGATTTATTTCATTATGATTTATGAGATGTGACTTTTTTAAGAATATTATTAACAAAATACAACTTATTATATTCAAACCCTTGAGATTTTAAAAGAGTAGTAACACAGGGGTGAGATAGATGCACTGTATAGTGGAAGTGAGATAGCAATTGACTATTGCTCTACTTTGCCACACAATAATATCGTTCAATGGATACTTCATCATTGTCAGTGAATACTGGTAGGTTTTATGAACACTTAAGGAACACTCTGAACACGAAAATATTAAATCATTTTATGGTTGAAAATTAATTAAAAAAAAACTATTAGTGTACACAATACTTGATAGCAATAAAACAACTTGTACACTCTTTACGGATTTTTTAAATATAACACAGTACTGGAAGTTAGCTACTATTAGAGTATATATTTTGACCTCTATAACATACTACTTAGTAACTTTCATCTAAGTTAACAGTAACCTTAGTAACATATTTGGAAGTTTTTTAGTGCTACAATTAGCTTTATTAGGACTGAATGGAATTGAGAAAATAGTCGGCTAGACTGTTGTATTACATTAATCACTTACCTTAAACCTGAGGCAGTTAAACAGTACACTTAGCTACATATTCTGATTTCTCTTAGTGCTCCAGCAAGCACTTTCAGCATGTTAGTACGAAATTGATAAAATAGTTTGGTGAACTATTTTACAATGTTTCTTAGTTAAATATTTCAGCTAGCAGGAATCTCGGTAAAGTACAGTATTCAGATACCTTTTAGCACTCTAATAAGCTCTGTCTGGAAGGTAGTAGAAAATTAATGGAATAATTGATCAGACCACTGAACCATGTTCCTCTTCTACCTCGGTCTTAGATAACTAAACATCAACTTGGATAAGAATATTCAGATCCCTTTGAGCACTTTAATAAACTCTGTCAGAAGGTAATATAAAATTAATGTGGAATAATTGATCAGACCACTGTACCATGTTCCTCTTCTACCTCGGTCTTAGGTAGCTAAACATCAACTTGGATAAACGTATTCAGATACCTTTGAGCACTTTAATAAACTCTGTCAGGAAGGTAGTAGAAAATTAATGGAATAATTGATCAGACCACTGTACTATGTTCCTCATCTACCTCGGTCTTAGGTAGCTAAACAGAAACTTGGATAAGCGTATTCAGATCCCTTTGAGCACTTTAATAAGCTCTGTCAGGAAGGTAGTAGAAAATTAATGGAATAATTGAGTAGACCAATGCACCATGACCTCTTTTACCTCGGTCTTAAGTAGCTAAACAGCAACTTGGATAAACGTATTCAGATACCTATGAGCACTTTAATAAGCTCTGTCAGGAAGGTAGTACAAAATTAATGGAATAATTAAATAGACCAATGCACCATGTCATCTTCTACCTCGGTCTTAGGTAGCTAAACATCAACTTGGATAAACGTATTCAGATGCCTTTGAGCACTCTAATAAACTCTGTCAGGAAGGTAGCAGAAAATTAATGGAATAATTGAGTAGATCACTGCACCATATCCTCATCTACCTCACTCTTAGTTAGCTAAACAGCAACTTGGATAAACGTATTCAGATGCCTTTGAGCACTCTAATAAACTCTGTCTGGAAGGTAGTAGAAAATTGATGGAATAATTGAGTAGACCACTGTACCATGACCTCATCTACCTCGGTCTTAGTTAGCTAAACAGCAACTTGGATTAACGTATTCAGATACCTTTGAGCACTTTAATAAACTCTTTCTGGTTGGTAGTAGAACGTTGATGGAATAATTGAGTAGACCACTGTACCATGTCCTCATCTACCTCGGTCTTAGTTAGCTAAACAGCAACTTGGATAAACGTATTCAGATACCTTTGAGCACTTTAATAAACTCTGTCTGGTTGGTAGTAGAACGTTGATGGAATAATTGAGTAGACCACTGTACCATGCCCTCATCTACATCGGTCTTAGTTAGCTGAACAGCAACTTGGATAAACGTATTCAGATACTTCTGAGCTCTCTAATAAACTTTGTCTGGAATGTAGTAGACAATTTATGGAATAATAAATTAGAGCTCTGTACCATATTTTTATCTACCTTGATCTTATAAAGCTAAACAGCAAATTAGTTAACGATTTCAGTTGCTTTTCAGTACTCTAGTAAACTCTGTTAAGAAGTTGATTGAACATTCATGGAATAATGTAGTAGACAGTTCTATCATGTTTCACCCTTACTTTTGTATAATGTAACATCATAGCTACAAAGTGTTGTAGGCGTATTTTAACACCTCATAAATAAGTCTGGCGTTTAATGTAGAACTGATAAAAATAAATAAGTAGGTTTAAAAAAAATTATTAAAATATTAACACGCCGATGTTGGTATATAAACGTAATTAACGCCTCAATAAGTGTTCTAACGACCCTATGAAACCTTATCGATTATATAAAACAATTGAGTAATTGGGTATATATCTTACAGCCATATCATGCACAGACAATAGTGTCTTTAAGCCCCCAATCTGCTCTGTCAGTAAGCTTATGTACAGTACAATTGATAGAATTTACATAACGAGTTGTACATAATAAAAATCATTAATTAGTCTCATAACTATCTCGTAGTGATGATGATAGTCATTTGTGCATTTGTCTTTAGACACTAACTGACACTTAATAAAATAGAAATATAGATTATATTAAAATAAAAAAAAATTGTGTCATATAATATTTATTTATATTTACGAATCAAAACCTTCTTATTCTATAAATTAAACCAACACTTAAAGAAAATCTTATATCAAATAATTAATTCAAACACTGTGTTATCTACTATGCGTAAAAACCTATATTTGGTATCAGAGGAACCATTGCATTTTATTTTCAAAAAAAAGTTAATGCACATTTTAAATTTTTAAAGATAAAATAGACAGGTTTTTCCACCACATGGGCAAATATACAATATTTTTTATTATTTAAAAATGCATTAAAACTATGTGTTAATCTGAAATTGTAAATATCTTTGGAAAATATATCTTTATACAAAGGATATACTATAAGGATATAATAATAACACATATTATACGAAAACTTACTTCAGAACGTGTTATTTTGTGTTAGTTATTTTATACGTACATGTGGAACTAAAATACGGTTTTAGTTGTAGAAACTAATTACGTAATGTTTTGGAAATATGAATGTTAAACAACCTTTTATTCACAAATATAATATTTGTACTGGCGTATCATACTAAAAATTAACGGAAACTTACAGACCAATCCAAGACTCTTGGATGGCTTTAATGGTTAAGGATAAAAAGAAAAAATAGTCTTGTCTAAATGGATAAAGGAGAGAAAGATGGAATATATGTATAATAAGAAGGAATGATGAGCAAATAAGACGACCTCAGAGTAAGCGTGACTCATACATGCTTTGCGTGATTCAACACGCAGATAATAATAACAAACTTTTTTATATCATTCATTAAAACATTTGTATATGTGTGGAGTAGTGTGGCTTTGTTGTATGTTTTTTGTTTCGCACTTTAAGTCATGAACAACCTTGGCAAACAGCCAGATTTAGATACAAAAATCCTAGTGTAACGATTTTGTCCTGATACATTTTTAATCCAGCCAACATTAAATAAATGCATAAAACACTAACAAAAAATTGCTTTTAGTGGGCTCATTTATTTGTACTTGCCTGTTTGTATATTGTTATTTGTACAACCTAACCTAACCTATATTGATAATGGGGGTGTATTGTGTATTGACACACTCACTCACCCATACACTGACAGTAATAGTGACCTACCTACTCACCCATACACATACAGTGGAAGTGACCCACCCATCCACCCATACACGTAAAATGTAAGTGACCCACCCACTCACCCATACACGTACAGTGGTAGTGACCCACCCACTCACCCATACACTAACAGTGATAGTGACCCACCCACTCACCCATACGCGTACAGTGGAAATGGTGGAACAAAATTGTTACTAATCGACTATTTTACTCATAACGTTACTGACATTAAAGAAGTTTAGTATACATTATGTTGTAATTCTGAAAATAATATACATAAGATAACATTTGATAATTTCCAGTATATATGTTTAAATATTATGCTTTTTCTGTATATTTACAGTTATTTTTAATCTACATATATACCTGCTCTATGGTTAACTTACTTGAAGTTTAACTGTGTTAACTAAGCAAAGACTCAAAAGACGTATAGTAAGTTAATTAATTATAAAAATATTCCCCTAAAGGTCCAAGTTATAATCATGATGCTTGTAGTTTATTTGTCATTGTTATTGAATAGGTTATTATATTTTAATAATTCATTTAAAGTGAGCATTTTGATTATGTTGTATAAGTAAGTATGCTTAAAAGTCTAAAGATACTTAAACATTATTTACAATTAAATGAAGTCGACAATGTAGTTCAGTTAATTCTTAAGGATTCGTGAATATAAGTTTATACACTATACATTCATACGCTATAATATAAGAATGACCTGTTAAAGACTGGAAGGGAGAAAATATTACAGGTGAGCATGGGTTTGAGTTGTAACTGAAATTAAAGATACCTTTTTGAAAAATACATTGATAAACATTTTATTTCTATAGCGCAACCCGTACAAATTTATAAATTATGTTTTTGTTAGGTACTTATTCTTCGACGTTTAATCTCTTAACTAAAATATTACAGTGGATGCTCGAAATATTTTCCTGTAATTTATACCTGAATCTTGTTGATACCCAACCGATGATAATTCATAGACATCATATGACTTCCTTACTAAACAGCTTTTTCTATCTATTTAAGTTACTTTGGTTACATTCTTCACTATCTAAACGTCCAGTCATCCCTTTACAAAAATACTCTAGTGAGGGACAAATCTAAGGAATGTTCAGAAAGATGTTCTGAACATTTTGCTTCCTCATCTGGTTCTCATTTAAGGGAACACTTTGGTTCTAATGTAAATAGTATCTCACGTCCACACTAAACTTTTGAGGTTCACCATCTTGTTGAAACCTGAGGATGAATTCACAACACAGTTAAAAATTTTTCACCACTTTTATGTTCAAAAAACTTCTAAAAGAGCTTATTTTAATTTATAAAATTCTCCTCCAACACAACACAATTGATACACACTCAAACACTTAATTGATGTGTATTGATTAGATATTTACTGTCTTATGTCAGGTTTTGTCCCTAAAATATCAGTAGTTTTTCCATTTGACATGAATTCTAACTAATTGATGCTTCATGCATAAAAGTATGAATTGTAGACGGTATGTATCTTTTGGGATCATTTATTTTGTGAGTACATTATTGATATAAATTAGTTAGCTACACATCACTCTTTTAAAAAAAGTTATAATGTTTAAACTTCTACTTCGAAGCCCATTTTCAACCATTACTAACAACACTAACAGTTTTTACTTAACGTATGAATTAGTTATATAGTTAAGCACAGGTTACCAAAATAATAAATAAATATTATAATTTAGGAAATGTCAGAATATGTAATATTCAAATTTTGATTCAAATTATTTAGTCTCTTACTATTTTCATTTCTTGATTTTAGTTTAAAATTCTGCTTTGATGATTTGCAGGTAACATGCACATCATACTGTATAATGAATAAATAAAAAACTGTTATATGAAAATAGAATTCGAATTTATGAAAATATGAAGTTAAAAACTCTCTCGTGAAGTGGTGTAAAAAGTACGAAGCCTGAAATCTTGAAGATCTCGTGTTTACCTAGTGTAGATAGTTATGATCATATCTGTTTCATAAAATACTTCACTCTGAAGATTTCCTAAGAGCCCGATATGATTAATGGTTTATTAAACAAAAAATAAATAACTAAATAACAAAGTGTGCTTTATTAGTGATATTGATATATTTATTATACTAGTAGTCCTGATTTGTGGAATGAAATATACTTTAAAAATATAGTTCTTAAATCTTAATCATTTGTATAAGAGGGATAGGAACCATTTTATAAACGGAATGTGAACATTTATTGCAATCCAAAGAACAAGTTTATAGCTGATGAAAAGTTTCTTCCCAGCTTTGTGCTGGACCCATGTATCATTCTCTGGTAGTTGCTGTAAAATAGGAGATCGTGTTTTGGCACAGTATAGACATGGTCGGACTGCATACAAAGTATTTACAGGAAATAAAGCTGATAAAAAACCAAGTTTATAGCTGATGAATAATTCCTTCCCAGCTTTGTGCTGGACCCATGCATCATTCTCTGGTAGTTGCTGTAAAATAGGAGATAGTGTTTCGGTCATAAATCACAGTATAGATATGATCGGACTGCATACCAAGTATTTACAGGAAATACAACTGATAAAAACAAAGTGTAAAGCTGATGAATAATTCCTTCCAAGCTTTGTGCTTGACCCATGTATCATTCTCTGATTGTTGATGTAAAATAGGGTATAGTGTTCCGGTCATGAATCACAGTATATACATGGTCGGACTGCATACCAAGTATTTATAGGAAATACAACTGGTAAAAATAATACCACTGTACGTATGTTGGTGGGTGGGTGGGTGGGTCAATACCACTGTAGGTGTGTTGGTGAGTCAATAAGTACCACTGTATGTGAATGGGAGGGCAGGTGAGTCAGTACCACTGTACGTGTTTGGTAGGGTGGGTGGGCCAGTACCACTGTACGTGTGTGGGAGGGTGGGTGTACCAGTAACACTATACGTGTAAGAGAGGGCAGGTGGGTCCTTACCACTGTACGTATGTGGGAGGGCGGGTGACCAGTACCACCGTACGTTTGTGGTAGGGCGGGTGGGCCAGTACCACTGTACCTATGTGGGAGGGCACGTGAATCAGTTCCACTGTACGTGTGTGGGAGGGCAGGTGGGTCAGTAACACTGTACGTGTAAGGGAGGGCAGGTGGGTCCTTACTACTGTACGTATGTGGGAGGTTGGGTGGACCAGTACCACCGTACGTGTGTGGTAGGGTGGGTGGGCCAGTACCACTGTACGTCTGTGGGAGGGCACGTGAATCAGTTCTTCTATACGCGAATGGGAGGGTGGGGGAATAAATGCTTTAAAGCTGATGAATAATTCCTTCCCAGCTTTGTGCTGGACCAATGTATCATTCTCTGATTGTTGTTGTAAAATAGGGTATAGTGTTCCGATCATGAATCACAGTATAGACATGGTCAGACTGCATACCAAGTATTTATAGGAAATACAGCTGATAAAAACAAAGTGTAAAGCTGATGAATAATTCTTTCCCAGGTTTGTGCTGGACCCATGTATCATCCTCTGGTAGTTGCTGTAGAATAGGGTATAGTGTTCCGGTCATGAATCACAGTATAGACATGGTCGGACTGCATACCAATTATTTACAGGAAATACAACTGATAAAAAAATATTTGTTGATCTTGTATTTACTATAAAAACTAAAGCAGCAGTTAAACTCTGTTTTTTTACTAATATATTTTAGCGGGTACGTAAAATACAAAAATAATAGCTACTAATGAGTCTATGTTATTGCAAATAATTGTAAACTAATTAATCCTTTTATATAACGACAGTTTAAATACGTTGTATTTTTATTTATAGTTATAAAAAATTACCTATTTCTTAGTGTAGATTAAACTTCTATTAGAGACACGATTTTTATGTAAGGGTAAGCTATAAAATTTATTAATATAATAAAAATTGGGATTGTTATTTTTTATTAATCATTATTTAGGACGTTTAAAACATTGATAAACATACAACAAATACTATTTCATTACGACTGTTATCTAGTATGCAAAATATTATTTGCATTTGTAAATAGTTTACAAAAAGCGTGTTTAAAATATAATAAAGAAAAAATACCTATATAAAATAGCAGTACTAAGATAATTAATATATCTTGTCTTTAATAAAGATAAAATTCATTATACTGTTTTATACATTTTATTATAAACTATGTAACTGTTAAATTTAATTAAGTTATGCATATGAGAGATGTATTTAGGTGGCTAATTTGTGATCTGAGTATAGTCGACTCAGTTCTCAACAATGCACTAACACGGGATATTTACTCTTCGCTCTAGGCAATATTGATCTGTAAGTACAATACTGCCTTTAAGGGAATTCATTAACAAGTTCTATGCTTACAGTAAATATAAATTTAAATAACAACCTTCACAATTACGTGACAAAGGCAAGCTTTGGGTGCTATTAAGAATAAATTAAACTTAAAATTATATAATGGAACTATGAGAAAACATTTTCAAAATATTATCACTAAGGTATATTTCTACCTTACTAATATTATAAAATTATTAGTACTTCGTCAAAATTCTAGTAAAAAAATTGACAAAGTTTTAGGTTACATATCATTTAATGTAATATTGTATGATTTGAGTTTTATTTAAAATATAATATATATATATTTTGAAAACCTTTTTCCTTGTGTCTTACTCTCTACAAAGTTTTATTACTCTCCATAGGTTGCCCTTTTCGATTCTGCTTGCTCACCTCCTTCCTCCTAGGACATTAAATCTTGTAGGTAACAAAGAAAAATAGATACAAGCACAACGAGATAAAACCACATTGGATGTGATCTGGCTGCAGCAATTCTTCAAAATATGTTTACGTTTAACATTTGGTTTGATAAAAAAATACGTAAATTTTCATATATTAGTTTTACGTCATTTAGAATATGATAATACATTACTAGTTCCTTATTTATATTACCACAGCACATTAAAGAAATTTAGCAAAAATTCATAGCAGAATTAAAATATTCTTTAATACAGTATGAATGTTAAATTTTAAAACATATTTACTTTTCAGGTAAGTAATAATATTAATTTATAATTCATCTACTTATTTCAATTAATCTCTCTTAAGAACAAACTGATAAAAACTCAAAAATTTCATGAACGTTTACTTCATGTGTGCCATAATGATGCAAATAATTTAATTTAATTTTGAATAACTTACTCGTGTTGTTTATCATTTAATTTCCAGTAAGCACCACCAATAAGCATCTAAAAGCCCATTCTATATTACAATTAATTAAAAACACTATCTAAGTCAAAAATACTCCAACTGAGGACGTGACAATGTCTATCTGTGGCTTAAACCAAATTACAATCCTGTTAGTGTTTATGCCGTTCTTTCACTTTCTATTTCTACCATCCTTCTGTCGTGATCACATAAAATTCACTTCACTATCCACTGACCTTATATTTTCTTTACTTGTAGTATAAAAAAATCTTTTTACTTCCTCCCATATGCATTAGCATAAAGAAAGTATTGTGATCGTAAACAAAATTTTACAAGTTGGTAAACAAATCCATTAAGAGTCATCTGAACCCAAAAAGTTATTTGAATAAAAAAACTAATTGTGTCTGTACGTATGCATTTTTTTCAGTATGTGTGTGTGTGTGTGTGTGTGTGTGTGTGTGTGTGTGTGTGTGTGTGTGTGTGTGTGTGTGTGTTCGTTAGAGACCAAACGAATAGATCTGTTTGTATGAAGTTCGGCATGTCGGTGTAATTAGCTAATACTTCCAGATAATTTTTTCACTTGTTTAATTTTAATTTATTATAAAGTTTCATAAAGGCCAAAACATAAAAAAAAATTATTTTATCAAAACTACTCTAACGCTGTTGATTAAAGTTTCATGACATATGTAAATTAAAATTAAGAATATTTCAGTAAAAACCGTATGTATCTAACAATAATAGTGTTTGAGTCAGAACTTTTATCGGACAAAAAAGTTAAAAACTGCAATTTTCAAGGTTTATTCTAAAGATTTTTACAAAATGTTTAGCAAAGATGTATATTACAATCACAAATATCTTATTTACCACTCTACTAAGTTGGGGATGGAGGCCAAAGGCCAGGAACCACAACTCAAGTTGTTGAAGGCCGCTCCCTTAAAATCTGGCTTTGTGATTAATTGAGCAGCTGTTTTTAAAGATTATTTTTTCCTTTACTATTATTTAAATGAAATAGGTGTTTCGACTGTACATTCCTTAGAAAGTAGAGCATTTGTGCCAGTTACCTGGTACCATTTATTATAATTGTAAATAGTCAACATAAAGTGCATGTCTTTTATTTGTCTGTGGTGTCCTAAAACGACAAAAAGGTAGGTGGTATTAAAATAATTGCATATATTTATATAAGGTCGATTTTAAAGAAAAGAAATTAACTCTAACTCTTAGAGAAAGTACTGCATATAATGAATTTTTTGACGTATTATATATCAAAGTCAACATTTGGACAGCAATCAAGTTTTTAGAGAAAACCAAATAGTCACAAACGGGCAAGTTTCAAAAATGTAGATTAGGTTCATTTCAAGTACAACGTCAATAACATTGTCATACTTTTTCACTTTTGATTTTATGTATATATACATGTTATTAAATATATAATCATGTCATTTGTGAAGTAAATATAGACAAATATAACGTACATTGTTTGCCTTATAGTTGGTTTAAAATACATTACTAACACCATGACAGATTTAAGCCACTGTTTTTAATCTAAGAGAATATATCTTAGTAATAAGTTATCAATATTTCTCAACTAGTTAATTATAGGAACAGGAAGACAAGAATATCCATAGTTATTTTTTAATAGTTGACTGGTAGAATCAAAGCCTCAAAATTAAAAGTACATGCTTCAGTATGTAGAACTTTGAAAAATTAGCAAGGTTCGTAGTAACAATCTTACATGACTTTTACTAACGTTAAAATCAATAACCATCAAGTTAAGAAAGCTTGAAACCCAGTGACAATGCCTGGCATTGGAAAGATATGATTGCACCTAATATACTTATTTTAAGTAAAAGTTAACCGACAATATTATTAACGATCCGTCAATACCTGTAGGTGGGATGAACCTCCACTGTAGGGAGTGGACATTGTTGAATCGGTTCCCAACTGGGGTAGGCAGATGTCACTACTGGAAATACAAATGGTGATTGACAGTAGATCAGTCATGTGATTGCGGGGATTCCATACAAACAATGGATAACATATTTTCAGGGTTCCCCTTGCGCCGTGATACGGAGAAATCAACCTAGCATAAACAGATTCAGTGAGGCAGGTCTTAAATGGCTTGATGAATTGGATTTAACTTTGTGCCAGGAGATGATTTCCTATTTGTGTATTTACTTTTATTATAATATAATGTCTTTTGGACTTTTTTTAAATATAAAACTTAGCTTTTACATAATTTTAAGTTAAAAAATTGTATCTAGCAAAAAACCACACTATATATGGGCTTTTCCCAATACGTATATTAAAAAAAACCATACCTGATTATTAAGACAATTTTTAATGGTCAAATTCTTTTTACAGATATTACCAAGATTGATGTCCTGTGTATTAAACTATAATTGTTAGTCTCAATCTTATCTAAAAAGAATATAAAAAAATCTAATCCAATCGTAACTACAAATAGAACAAATTTACAAAAAAAAAAAAAAAACACTCATTTCTGTAGTTTTCGTTAACATGGTGATTTCCCTCTAATATAAACAGTCATCTTACTCTATATAAATAAAATTATTACAAACTTTTTTAATATTGTGCTACTTATAACCAATACATTTTACAAAAATTTTCAAGGAACTTGATATGCAGAGTATGAAATCATATTTTAATCAAATAACAAATATTTCTTTAAATTTTAAGCTAGTTGATTAAGAAAACTTTCTTCACGATAAGGTTTATTCAATAGACGAATAGGTGGCTCAAAATATATGTTTAATACCTAGTTATACTGATTACAAATAGTTTTTTAATTAGCATAATACGTGTTGGTACATACAAAGTACAAGTAAACGTCACACAACACAAATACATCACAATATAAGCACAAAATGCAAAAATTACAACCACATCTTTCATTACATCATTTTAAAAAGGTAGGTAGTTAATATAAAGTACTTACTTAAAAATAATTTAAAAGTTTCGGGATGTACAATTGAGGTTTTATACTTCACTCATCTAGCTTTATAATCAATAATAACTGTTTTGAGGTGGTCAAATTCGTAAAATGAAGTATTTAGCATATTTTGCCTTTAATTATGTTCTTAAACAGTTTAGGTGATCTATAGTATGAAATATGCTGGCTATGAGTAGTATGGGATGGCTAGGTCGATCGGAAAAGACATACAGTATGTTAAATATTTCTCCCAACTGACTTGTTATCAGTAGATCCTACCCTTTGGAGCGGCCGTAGCTAAGGGGCTAAGGCGATGATTTGCCACGCTATTAGGCCGGGTTCGATTCCTGATAAGACTTCTAACAGTTTTTGTCCTGCCACTAACGTGGTTCGGAAGTCACGCTTAGCCGTTGGTTCCCAGGTTAAGTGTTAGAGAGGGCTTCTTAGCCATAACTTCTCCTTGTAAAATTAGACGAACTTTAACTTTTTAACCGTGGTTTCAACGTCAACATATTACATATATATTTATATGAACTATTTCCTTAATAAAATACAACAATTAGGTAAAAATGTATGTGAACAATATTTAATACACAAAATAATGTCACACGATATAATTTCAGTAAAATAAACGTAGAAAATATTAAACAATTCTACGTAACTTGTGTGATTTCATTTTATGTTAACCATAACATTTACTTTCGCATTAAAGTTAAAAAAGAAAAAATATATAAGTGAACGCTATTTAGTGGGGGTCAACTAAATTATATTTCAATGTTAATATAAACGCCATAATTTTACATTTATAAAATGTAGTTATAGTTAATTTCCATGAAGTAAATGTATAGAAACATATTTTATTTACAAATACTAAACAGCAATAAATATATTGAAACGTATCTAACAATGTCATATTGATTATTGGCTATAGTAGAAACTCCAAAGAGCTATTACAACGCCATTCAAACAACAAGTGGTGCAATTTTGTCCCCCTCGTTTCCTTCCCAATTTATATATTTCCTTCGAAAAACAACCGGTCAGTAATTTCCTTTGGAAAAACAGATCTAAATCTTATTAAAATAATCGTTTTTTAAGAGTTAAGTGGATCATTTCATCCATATAGAAAAGAACATTAGAATAACCCTACTTTATCATCGTGATATTTTATTTGAGCATAATAGTTTTGTAAATATTTCGCAAAAACACAAAGGTCTTTTCACACACAATTTGTTTTTCAGTGTTGGGTCCTTTTGCTCAAAACGCTCTTGGGTCCTGCTTTTTATAGTAACATAGTGTTACTGGTAAAAAATATGTCCAAGCATTAACGTTTTTGATGGTAAATTAAATAGTTTACAAACCATTTAACATTATAACTTTTGAATAAATACAGAAATTAATATTAGGTCCTATGAGATTTCTACTTTCCTGTAAAACAATTAGAATGTTTTGATTAATAATAATTTATTTAGTGGTTTTTTTTAAGTAGGTAAAGTGATTTTCAGACAATTTGCACGTTTTCGAGAAATGTTTGTTGATTAGGTTAAACAGATTTAACTAAAGTAAATTAAAATAATATTCAAGAATATTGTTTCATAAATGGAACTCCAGCTAAAAGAGTTAAAAATTGTCTTTACAGATAAATATTTATGCAATATGTAAGTTGATTACTCTTTTCATGCGCCATTAAGTATTATTTCTTTAGCCCAATTCATACTTTGACCATTCAGGGACTTGGAGCACAATTTATGTTGGAGTTTGTGCTGATCGTATACTTCTATATGTACTTCTAAAATAATATTGATGGAAATGTAAATTTAAAAATTTCATTTGTTCAATAATATTTTCCATAAATATAACACAGAATCAGTACATATTATACTGAGCCACATATTTCCTACTCCCTTCAAAATGTGTTTTATTTATTTATTTATTTATTTATTTATTTTTTTTGCTTAAATTGACTTATTTACAAAGATTTTTCGTTCATCGGTTTCTTAAATATCGTTTCAATATTTAGAAAGTTTACAGTCCATACGGATTACATGAGTTCGGTTGATTATACCTTTTAGTATATCTACCACTATGTGTTTATGTAAAAAGGTAAGCTTGATCAAAACTAAGTCATATATTCTACTCATATATTTTATTTTGTAAGAAATGGCACAACGTTCAGGTGACTTAAATTTAGAAATCTTCGACTAGCTTCCCAGTTAATCTTAGACGAAATTTCGCCAAAAATCACCTGGGATATGTGTGATGGTTTAAACAAACTTCTGGTATCAGATCCTACGACCGCATCAGTGAAATCAATATACCTTCCTCGTAAGAAAATTACTATGTAGAGTCTCTTTCGTATGGGTGTGGGAAGATGCAATAACTGGAAATATATTTGGTGAATTTAAAATGGCCATATCATTGTGGAGTTCAGACTATGAACCGTAGAGTTAACGACTGCCTATTGCTTATTTTTACGGCTATTACTAATCTTCATTCAACCGGAAAAGCAGGTGTTGAATGGTTACGAACCTTTGATTGAACTATGTGACGGGAGATAAACATTTAAACAATAAAACAAAAGTACTTTGTACGATAGATTTTATTTTACTTAGATGTTTTATTACTAGTCTAATTTTTAATATTTTACAAGATAGCTGAGCTATGAAACCGATAAGTCTACAGAGATAATATTGTTGTGGATTCTAAGTAAATGTAATAAATAACCTTATGTGGTTAGGTAAAGTAAAAAAGTTAAAACTGATTGTTTTAATGTTCATCTAAGTTTTATAAAGTGATTACTTTGTACACTAAACATGAAAATATATCGTACTTGGCTTCTACTTTGCTTTGGCTAATAGTTATATCAGCAATTAAATCATATTTCTAATGAATAATTGTTAAAATGTAGTTAGATTTTATATCCTTAAGAGTCTGTTAAAAACAAATGATAGTTAAAATTAAGGTGTTTTAACTATGTAATAGGACACTTGATCATATATTTCATAATAATTTAAACCCAATTTAGTGGTTCATATCCACACTATTTCATGGTTGTACGGAAATATAATGTAAACCGAAAATCTTACATCTTTAAGCCTATTCACACTTATCCGCTACGGTCACCAGTTTAATTTGCCTCAAGTACTCAACGATCTATTTCTTTTTCTACCATAACCCATATTTATAATTGAATTTCAACCAAATTTTTAAAGTACATTATATGTACATTGTGTGAAAGAAACCTAGTTCATGCTCTTATAAATAAATGGGATTATATATTTTGTTTTTTTATTACGAAAAATTAAATATAACAATTTATAAACAGTAGCGTTAATGGATAGCCATTTTAGGTGTTCACCGAGTTATACGATGCTAAAAAAACAATAACCTACAACAATATTTTTATTTCAAGGTCAAAGATATTATTCCTTCATTCAATAACAGATAAGAATCTCTCTTTCAAAATACTATTTTTTAATATTATAAATAAAGCTATAATAGTAAGGGCAGGCCCACCATTACTATCGGTGGAACATGAGGACTGCTGTTCAATCCACTCGAATGATGAAGAGAAATCAAATTCTCCTAGGAGGAAATTCTGGTAATGTTACGCAGAGTCCTAGTATGATACAGACACTCAAACATCAATTCTTGGTAATATTAAGTTTGCATTTATCTTAACAAAATTCATTCTCTTTAACTAACATAACTGCCAACTACTGAATTACTTCAATACATGTATCAAAAATGTTAATAAACCAATAAAATATACTGTTAATAAGTATTAAAATCGCGTTAAATTATTCAAAATAAACAACATTTCTTTAGTTATTTAAAGATCTATGATAAACTATAAATAATTTATAATATAATAAATAAAGAACAAGGTAAAAGTAATTGATTGAATTTTTATAGCGATTAAACTGGTATGTTCGACTTCTTAAAAGTAAAACTATGTGACTTCTATTGCCGACACAACATTACCAAACTCGATTATTATTATCTTAATCATATTTTAAAATTATATTTAGATATTTGACTATAGACTTTTCCAATAAAATACTGTTGTCTGTAGAAAATAATAACAAAATGTATACGTTGGCAGCAAACAAGTTGGTCTGTGTTTTACTATAGTAGTCAACATGGCTTTTAGAAGATTGGGGAATCACATGGAATAAGAACAGTACCATTGTCAAAATAATGTCAAATTGTTGCAGCCAATATGACTAGTATAAATGTGGAATATTAATACCTTACTCGTGGTGATATATGTATGAATTAAAATACATACTTAAACATTATTTACAATCAGAAATCGACTACTAAAATGGAATTTTATTTTCAAAGAAATTATTTTAATCTAATTTTACCTAAAAAAAATATGAATACATGAATTAAATATCGATATTGCTAATCAATTTGCCTTCTAATTAAAATAATTAATAAAGCATACATGCATAAGGACTTAAACAGGTTGGCCACTGGAAATAAAGCAAAAAAATGATAGCTGTCCTGGTTCTCCACAAAAATAAACAGTAAGAGCTTCACGTGTTATAAATTCAGTATATATATATATATATATATATATATATATATATATATATATATATATATATATATATATATAAGTAGATAGTAATGTATAACACCTAGACCAAATTTGGAGACATATGGTTATTTAACCATAAACTCTCCAAAAAACACTTTACCACCACTATTACACAAATTTATACAAAAATTAACCCAAATTATAAATTTTTTAAAATAAAATAACTAATACCTAATACTCAAATAATCAAAAAAGTTATTAATATTCTTATTAAAACTACCAAAAAATGAAATCAAAATTCTTATAATATTTTATTAAAATGAAATTCTTATAATATTTTATTCAAATTTGATAATTGCACAATCTAATTTCGATAATTCTTATAATATTTTATTCAAATGAAATTCTTATAATATTTTATTCAAATTTAATAATTGCACATTCTTTTTCTTTAATAATCTTTATTTCTGTAACTATCAAATTAATATTTTCAAGTTTGTTAAATTCTTTCAAATACTAAACCAAAATGATTAATTCCAATCGAAAGATTGTTAAAAAACGATGTGAATTCATGTATAATATGTCTTTGAACAATAGAAATTATTTATGCATTTGTTATAGTAATATTACTCATTAATTCAACAACGTTTAACTTCATTCCTCTATGTCAACAAACTGCTTAGTCATTCTACTGTCGTCTACTCACAAAGAAACCTGATTGTTTCATCTCTGAGTGCTTATTATGAATTCTTATAAATTAATCCACGATGAAGATATAGATATTTATACAAAAATAGAAGAATTAAATATATACCATAAGAAGATGTTAGAAGTTATCACAGATATTCGAGATATGAACATAGAAGAAATAAAGAAGAAAATTAGTGACTGTGCAATAGTGATTCCATCCAAACCTAAAAGTGACTTATGTAATATTTTAAAAGCTATTGGTAATCAATATATGGGTAAGAAGGAAAAAAACTAATTCAGACATACATTCTTTTTTAGTTAAGTTATTAGTTCCAAACATCAAAATTAAAGACATTAAATTACCAAATGTTAACAATAATGCTGATGTATTTAAATTTTTACATAAATATGATTTAACAATAAAAACATTCTGCTTATTCATTTTATTTAAATGCAGCATTTGGTTACTTTTTAGAAATTTATTTTAATAATTTCAACAATAAAAACATTCATTGGAAGGATCATATTAAAAAAGAATTTAATATAAGCGAAAGTTTTGGAAGAAAATTAAGAACTGTTGGTAAATTAGTTTACAAATATCCTAAATTAAAACTTCTAAATATATCATTTACAACATTTTATAAACTACATCTAAAGATAGAAGAAATGTTGGAAGATACTGAGTTTAATGAATTTTGGAAGTGAATAAGTCAAGGTCAACGTTCATCTGAGAACGCCAATGTCACAAACAAATAGAAATATCTGTGTTTCATATAACAATCAAGGTCAACGTTCATACGAGAACGCTAACATCCTTATCATCATATCATCCGCTAGCACACTGTAATCGTTTTCAGTTGATATCTAACATTTGTTTACAATTGAAATGTTATATTTATAATAAAAATATTTAATAAAAATGTTGTGTATTTATTACCCACTCCTATGCTATGGATGAATCCTTAATAGTATTATAAAGTTTATTTAAATAATTTATAAAAGTTACAAAAAATTATAAAAGTTCATTAATATCATTTTTGATCACATTATACTCTAATAATTTTTCTGAAACAACTACCACATAGCAATTAGTCTTACTTGTAGCTAAAATATCATAATCAAAATGCATATTTATAATTATATCATTTTTTGAACTAGAAATATTTACAGGAGTTTTTGTTGTATCAATCACATATAATGGTTTATTATCTAAAAATTCTTTAGGATCATAGTACATTTCATTATTTTTATGATAAAACTTTTTATAATCTTGATACATTTCATACATAATTCTAAATTTATCATTATTAATGTCTAAATTCATTAACTCATCTGGATAATAATGACCATTTAATTTAACTCTAATATTTTTTACATACATGCTATCAAACTTTGAAATATCAAACAATTGATCATTTAATCTTCCTTTTTGAAAACCAATTACAATAAATTTTGGATTATTAATATTTCTATAAATATTTGTTATATCAAAACTATAATTTTTTCCAACAATATTTTTCACTTCAATACACTGCCAATGATTAAATTTGAATGTTAATTTTTCACTTTTAGTTATTTCATTTATCAATTGAATTTTACTTGTTGTTTTATAATCAATTATTGGAACTCTAATGTAAAATTCTTCAGTAGTTATTTTTCCTTTTTCAGGTAATGTAGCATCATCATATGTTCCATCATCTTTTTTATCTCTCCATCTATAAATTACATCATTATCTTCAGATCTAACAAAACTTATATTGAAACCACCTTTGTAAATTGGAAAATTAACATATTCAAAAAAACCTAGTCCAAGATGTGATAAACTTCCAATTGTTTCAAATGTTTTTTTAAAATTAGACTCAAATCCATTATTAAATTGTTCAGTTTTTGAATAAGTTATTGTTCCTTTAATTGTACTTAATTGACCTGGATATTCAACTTCATCTATAAGTTTATTATGTTTTTTCACTTCTATTTTTGAAAATAAGAATGGAATGAAATTATCTACAAGTTTAATATTAGTTTTTGTATAATCAGAATTATCAGTTTTTGTTAATTTTCCAGAAATATAAAATTGAAATTTTGAAGAACAAAATCCATCACCAAAGTCAATATTAAATTCTGTTTTCTTATTTGGTTCATTTAAATGTTGTTTTGATAAGGGATAAAAGTTTTTATATTCAGCTCTCTCAATAATATAATCCATCATTTATAGAGAAAAAATTTTAAAATGAAAGAAAACAATTTATTCAATAATTAACATCTTCAGGCTTTTGTTTAGATATTTCTAAAGAATGTTCAATAATAAACCTTGAAGATACATTCTGATTTTCTAAAACTAATTCCCAATTAATAATATCTTTATTTTCTCTAATGAATGATTCACTTAATTCTTGATATTCACAAATAACATCAATATGATCTCTTAAATGATAATCTATATATTCTCTAATAAAATCAATACTCAAAGTTTGGTATCTAGCAATTTTTCTCCAATTAATGTTATTTTGAAATAATCTCATCATATCACTACTTAGTTTATATTTTTCTGAAATATCTTCCCAATCTTCATTATTTAATTTATTTTGGTTTCTAATAATAAACAAATCAAATGACTTAAACAAAATCATTTATAAAGAAAAAAAATTAACGAACCATACTTTTTAACATTTCTATAATATTTTTTATAGTATCTTTTATACAATGTATGTTTATTATTGATAAAGGATGCACATTAGTTTTTGTATATTCATCAGTGAACTCACTATATTTATAGATGTTTTCATCTTTAAAGAAATATAAAAAACCATCAGTATATCTAAAACATGATGTTATTCCTTTGGGTAATCCAATGAATTTATCAACAAAATAACCTCTATTCTTTACTCTAAAATTACATTCATCAATTTCTGCATAGTAATCATCATATAATACAAAAGTTTTTCCTGTATATGAATTAAAAATACAATTAATTTGTGAAGTATACCTAAATCCAATTTGGTTTAAACTATATTTAGCTATCAGTTGAAGATTATTTATATCAAAAATGTAAAATATTGAATCAATAATTATCACAACTTCTCCTGTTGGTCTTTGATACAATCCATTGATTTTATTATAATAATTAGGTAAAAATAGCAACCAATCAGTTAAAAGAAGTGGGCTTTCATATTTATTATTTTCAATTATCCAAAAAAATTTATGATGTAATACATAAACCCTTTTATTAATTATCACAAACTTATTAACATTTTGTTGATTACAAACATCAATATCTAAGATTTCAGTTGTGGATTCTTCATTTGTAGTAATTTTAGTTGTAGACTCTTCAGCTGTAGTAATTTCAGTTGTTGGTTTTCCATATAATGCTTGAACAGCTAATTTATCATCATCACTTAAATCAATCACACTACCTTGTTTTAAATTATAATAAGGAAACATAATTGCTTTATTATCATGAGAATGAAGTATTCCTAATGAATGTCCTATTTCATGGATTAAAACAAATAAGAAACTTGTTTCACCAGAAGGTACATTACTTTCATTTTTATAATACCAAACCTGATTTAAATTCATATGTATTTCAGTTTTATTTTCTAAATAATAAGGATAATATGCATGAGGTAAAACACCACTATGAAATTCTGAACAATTATATCTTGAATTAATTTGAAAGTTATGTTTTAGTCTTTTATCAGATATTAGAATATCATAATCTGTTATATTGTGTTCAAATGTTAATCCTGAATAATTTTCCCAATAGCTGAAAGCTTGTTTTGCTAAGGAAATTATATTAGGTCTTGCTAAATAATAATGCCATCTAATATGAGTATTGTTCCACTTTCCACCAAAAAGTCTATAATCTCCAATATCTTTATTTCCACATCTAGATTTTCTCATCAAACTCAAAGTTTCATTATTTAATTGTCCATCAACCTTCAAGTTATAATATTCTTGAAACATAGTAATATAAGTTGAAATATTATCAAAATCCAACGAATCAGACTCATCTTTGTATCCAAATTCAAAAAGAAAATTATTTACAAAATTAATATCATCATAAGAAATGGATGTTGTTACAAATAAAAGTAAAAAGAAACTCTTCAGTTATATAACAAAATTTTTAACATACTGACTTTTATTTGAATTACAAATACAACATTTTGCTTTCATTCTCTTTTTATCGATTACTTTCAAATCTTTAGAATTGGTTTTTTCTTACATTTTAAACAATATATTAAAACCATTTAAAAAATAAAAATTACTTTACATTATCAAGTTTTGTATATATAGTTTTAAAATTTTCATTCACTTCCGTTACAAAATCTTTAACATGTTGATTAAAATTTGTATAATCTTTTGTATGAACTTCAAATGTTTTAATAAAATCATCTAACTGAATCTTTACAAGCACATCATATGGATAAATCCCTTTACTTACATTTGATATTCTTCTTCCTTTTACATCTAAACTATTCTTAATATTTGAATTTGTTGAATCAACAATTTTAATGTTTTCAGATAATTCGAAAAGCTTTTCAATTTGTTCTTTAATAACAACATCATTTTTATCAATACCTGGTTTCACACCAACTATTCTTTTCTTTTTGTTTAAACTTATACAATCCTTTTCAATATTTATTGCTTCTATAATTTTTCTATCATCAACAATCTGCCTTCCAAATACATCAAAAATATTTTGTGAATTCATATTTATTAAGTAATAATTTGTTAATAATAGCTTTGAAATCTTTATTTTTTACAAGTTCATTTAAAACATAAACACACAAATATCCACAAATAGGTGGATCTTCATAATATTGAATTTGTGAATCATTATAAAATATATCATCTTTCCCAAAATATTTAACCATTTCAGTTGGTGGATTTACATTTCCATATGAATCAAAATAATATTTAATTTTATCTTTTTTATAATAACAAACCCAATGTGTACCATTTCCTAAAATTGAATCTAAATTAACAACTCCACATTCAAATTTTTTAACTTTTTCAGGTAATGTATCTCTCATAAAAACACCTTTGAAATGTTTAATATTCTTACATAATTCTTCAATTTCACCAAAAGTTAAAGGTTTTATTTGAAATTTTTTTTAATATTTGTTTTTACAAAATTTAAAGTTTTCAAATCCAATCCAGATCCACTTACATCTTCTAATTCTTTATCCAACCAATTTAAAATATTTCTCACAATTGGAATCATATCTTTTTTAACAATTGGAGCCGCTTTCTTAACATATGGAATAACTTCTTTAACAACAGGAATATTTTCACCAAAATCTAATAAATCTTTTAATAAACCACCATTTATAAGTTCTTTCAATTGATTATAAGAAAATTCAATTCTAATACCTGTATTATTTTTCTTATGTTTTTCAAGTTTATTGTATTGTCTATTTGTTAAAAATATTTCATCTTTTCCATTTTGTAATTGATCTATTGTAAATTGAATAGTAACAGGAGTTTTCTTTTTAAAAGCTGATTTTATTTTATCATATTGATTCTTACTAAAATTAACTTTCACAGATTTCTGCTCCATTTATATAGATTAAAATTTTTCATACATTTTTAAACCCATTCCAAATTTTCTTTTTAACCACATAGCACCTGCAGTTGGAATAGCTACAAGTCTTTCAGAAATGGGTTCATCATGTGATAATGCTATATTTATTGCTTCATTTTGAAGTTCTTTATCTGCAATTTCATTTCTTGATTTTGTATCTTTATTATCCCTGTAAAAAATGTCATGTTTCATTGCTGCTCTATCTAAATTATTAATTCCATTATCACCTTCTTTTAATCTCTTATCTAATCTTGTACCTGGGCCAAGATAGTGATAACCAGGTACATGCAGTTCAAAAGGTAGGTTATTAATAATATCATTCAAAATTCCACCACCTTCTTTTAAAATTGGTGAATTAATTGAAGGTAAAATTCTTATTAAATACTTGATTACTTCAGGTTTTTCAATTGCTTTATCTAACATATTAGAAATAAAATCCTTAATTGCTTTCTTTTCATTAAAAAAATTGTTATTTCCTGCTTTTTCTTGTGCATAGATATAATGCATTCTTTTCATCAATTCGTTTAAATAATTAATAAATTTGTATTCAATTTTATTTTCATTATATTTTTTTAAACCTGAACCTTCAATATCATTTTTATTTTCCCATATTGGTTTAATTAAATTCAGATATTTTTTACCTCTACTTGATTTTGGCTTTTTAGTTGATGGATCATTATTTTTATGAATTGAATCAGATTTCCACAAAATTTCTGAATAATTCTTTAAATCATCTTCAGAATATAAATTTTCAGCAGGATCATCTTTATCTGTTAACAGTCTCCATAATCCTTGAGTTCCTTTATATATTTTATCATCAATTATAATATTATTATTTTTAAAATTAACAGGTAAATTACCAATCATAAAACTTCTTTTTTTCCTATCCCAGTAAAAACCAAATTTATCATCTTTTGCTCTTGGAAGAAACTTTTTACCAATTTCACCAATTATTACATTTGTTGTTCTAGGACTTATTGGATCAACCATTGTAGATTCTTCAATAATTCTTGGTCTAAATGGTGTTGAAGATGGTAATTTTGGCAATTCAAAATCACCTTCAGATTCACTAATAGAATCATTTGCAAATTTATTAACAACAGGAACCAATTCCATTAAATTTTTGTTTTCATTTAAAACTTCACCTATTTTATTTTCAACTTTACCAATAGCACTTGTTATAGGTTCAAATGTTTTTTGTTTACTTTTCTCATAATTGTCTTCAATTTTAATCTGTTCTTTAAATTCTTTAATTAATTTTTTTTCAATTTCATCAAGTTTCTTAGCTTCTGCAACAGATATATTTTTCTCCATTTAATGAGAAAAAAAAACATGAACATAACATGAACACAACATGAACATAACATGAACACAACATGAACATAACATGAACATAACATGAACACAGCATGAACACAACATGAACATGATTTGTGTTATATTGAACATGATTTGTGTTATGTTGAACATGATTTGTGTTTAATTGAATGTGAATCAGTTATTCTCATTAAATATATAAACAATAAAGAAATTAAAAATATTAATAACACAAATATTTTATCAGCAAAAATACAAAAAGCCATCATTATTTAATGTCTTTAAATTTATTCATATATTTTGGTTTTGATATTACATTTATAGTTAAAAACCCATAATCTTCTTTCCAACATTCATTACAAATCTCTTTAAATTCAACAAAAGTCATATCTAAACCAACAAAATTTTCATAAATCTTCTTAGTATAATGTTCATTCTGCTTAAAAATACAAATCATATTTAAATTATTTCTAATCAATTGAATATCAACTTTTGAAAAACATTGTGATAAGTAAATACAGGAAATATTCTTATGCCTTCCCATAACAAAATATTCTTTAATAATATCTTGGTTTTCTAAAATACAATCATCAAAAACTATTAACGAATTCTTTTTACATTCACTTAAAGGAATTATATCCTCACAAGAACTAAAGAAATAGGATAATTTTTTATTAACTTTTGTTTTAATATTTTTAAATCTTTCTTGTAATTTTCTATATGCTGGTTGTTCTAAAGATTTGCTAAAAACATATAAATTTGAATATGGAATTAGTCTATTATAAATAAAGTTTAATAATAATGTTGTTTTTCCAGATCCACTTGATCCTATTATTAACAATCTAATAGGTTGATCACACTTACATTTTTCATCATATGATTGTAATTTTATTTGATCTTTTTCCTTTAAAAATTTATCTATTTAAATAAGATGAAATTATTTAAGATTTCAGGAAATTCTTCTAAACTTGAATTAAGATTAGAACATCCTATTCATTTAGATGGAAGTTATAGTTTAGGTTTAAGTGGTTTTTATTCTGATAATTATGTTTTTAATTTTAATGTAGATGCTCCATATTGTATTACATTCACTTCAAATGATATAACTAAATATTATGGATTTAATAAAGGATATTACAGTTTTGAACAAATTAAACAACATTTCATTAATTTTATAAAAGAATTTAAACAATCAGATAAATCTTTAACTTTTAATGAAAATAATTTTGAAATGGAAACAGTTTTTAATAAAATTCAAATTAAATCATCAATAAAAATTTTTCTAACAGTGATAGTTATTGATTTACTAGGTTTTGATGAAACACAAGCAACTATTGAACCAAATAACATATGTTTAGGAAATAGAATTCCAAAATTTAGACCTTTTGATGTTATTGAAATTCATTGTAATTTAGTTGAACCCAGCTTTGAAAATCATAAAGAACAATCTCATTTACATAAAGAATCAGAAATTTTATATTCATTCTTTCCAAATGTTGCTTTTGGATCAAAAATTAGTGAAAAACCAAATGAAATAGATTATGTTCCAATTAAAAACTTAGATAAAATACAAACAATTACAAAATCAATACAAGATAGTGAAGGAAATCTTTTAAATAATGAAGATGTTAAAAATATTGTTTATTTGAGATTGAAAAAGAATTTGTAAATGTTCTCTAAAATTTATTTCTATTAAATGGAGTCACAAATACTAACACATCAATTATATCCTATTATGAAAAATATATATAAACATTTAGATGTAAAATCTTTCTTAACTTTATTTAATGTATCAAAACAATTGAGGGAAAATCTAACAAACCATTTTAATACATTTAATGAAAATGATTGGCTTGATTTTTTTCAAATTAAATTAACAAAACCAGGAGATATAACAGGTTATCATTTAGAAGGAATTAGTGAAATTGCTTTTGAAGAACTTAGGAAATTTTTAAGAAAACAACATACTTTTATTAACTCCTTCAAAGAACAATTAATTAAAATTGATTACATCCTTGAGATAATTGATTATAGAACATTATCTGAAGAATTTGTAAGAAAAAACATAGAATATTTTGAATTAGATAAGGTTAGTGGTTTAGTTAAATTATCAGAAGAATTTATCAGAGAATATAAAGAAAGACTGGATTGGGATATGATTTGTAAATACCAGAGTTTATCTATTGAATTCATTAAAGAACATAAGGATTTTGTTCAATGGGCAATACTAATTAAACGAAATATAATTCCAACTAAACACTTCTACTCAATTATGTATCAATTTAAAAATGAAATTGATACAAGTGAGATGCTATGGGAATTTTATGAAGATAGTCGATATTTTCCTGATGAGTTTTATTGGGAATTAGGAAATTAATATATGTTTAAATAATTCAGATTATTTTCTTTAAAACTTTCTGTGCACATTTATTTTGATTCTCGATTTATATGTAAATTTTTATTCAAAGTTTCCAATTATATTTAATTCATCTAATAAATTATTCTCCTTTATAGAAATATGTAACTTTTTGTATCCATAAGGGACTGTATCAATTCTATTTTCCAAAACAATTCTTTTATCATCTTTATTACTCAATGCTAATTTATTTATAGTAATTGTATACAACTCATGATTATAACTTTTTATACAAGTCATTTCTCTAAATTCCTCTTTATCTTCAAATAAACATTTCTTAAAGTTGCTCATATGGATTGTTTTATTTACAACATTTCTTTTAATTCCCTTACATCTTACTGGACTTTTACCATCATATTCATAACAATACATCTTTGATCATAAACCACAATATTCTTCTAAAGGAACACCATTCAATTCATCTTTAAATTTTCCTATTACTTTTTTATTCTTATCTGTATAACATTCATGGTCCTTTTTATAATCACTTGTATCAAATTCATTAGTATTTTCTTTAATAATTTTATAAGGATCCTTCTTTAATTCTACAAAATAACTGTCTGTATCCATATACAATAGTTTCACATCTGGATCATATTTCTTTAGTTTATCATAATAAAATTTATACATATGTAGTTTTGATAAATCCAATACTGAAAATCCAATGTAAATTGGTTTGTCAAATTTAACTTTTTCTTTTATCATGTGACTTGCAATACAATCATTATCAAATATTTTAAATGTTTTGAAATTTGGTTTTTTTGCTTGTTTCAAAGAAAATTCTTCATTTCCAAGTTTCATATCACATCTATTTCTAACATTTTCCATAGATTTACCAAATACAGAATTATTCATCAATTTATAAAATCTTTTTCAAAATCACTTGTTGCTTTGGTTCGCATGTTTGTATTAAAGTCAATATATTCTTTCATGTAAGGTTTTTGATCAAATGCTATAACTCGACTTACATGTTTTAAAATCATTCCTTGTTCTAAATAATATTTTAAATTTCTTGAATGAATCACATAATCTGTTTTATCAAGTAATGTAGTACATAACTTATTTTTGTAATGTTCTGGTGCTAATGGTAAATCTTTGTGTTTTTCATGAAGTTCTTTAGGATATTCTAAATCAACTTCAAGAATGTACCCATAAGATTCATCACCTGTAAGTTCTAAAATTGTTTCTTTCCACTGATCAGTAGTATATGTTTTAGGGTTCATCCAATTTATATCTTTATAAGGTAATTTTTGTGATAAGGCCCATCCATAAAGATTATTTGCATCAACATATAACATATAATTTTCTGGTTTAGTTGGATCATAATTTTTAACATATTTGTTATTTGCTTTACAATATCTTGTAACACATTGAGAAATTCCTCCTCTTATTCCTTTTTCAATCATTAAATACATGTCATAATCATGAATCAATTGTAATTCAATCTTTGTTAACTTTAACATAGCATCCCATGCAAGACTTGGTGCAGTCAAATAATGTGCAGGATCTAATTTGTAACAATTCAAACAAATTTTTCTAAAATTCTCAAAAATATCTGCAAATAATAACACATCTTGAATATTATATAAATCAGAATAATTTCCAAGATTTTTTACTTTTAATTTATTCCAAACCTTTAAATAATGATGATAATCCTTTTCAGAAATGCTTTCACCTGTTAAAATTGAATCAAAATCACTTATTTTTAATTCTTTTGTATAATCTAGTTTCTTAATATCATCTATAAATTCATAAGGAAAGATGCCTTTACCAGATAATATCTTAAAGATTTCTTCTTCATCATTTGGTTTTCTAACTATTATTTCATTTATACCATTATTTATAAAATTTGTTGTATGTTTAAAATCTTCAAGTTTTAAATTTTTTGCTAATTTCTCAATTGATGAAGCTAGAAATCTAAATGTATCAACAAATGAAAATTTTATGAATTTTCTTGGTTTATTATCACTATCAAACTCATAACCATAACCAGAATTTACAGAATAATTTATATATTTTTCATCATTATTTGCTATTAAATCAACTTTACCATATTGTTTAGCTAATTCTTTAATATATAAATGTGTATCATAATTACTCATATTATGACAAAACACTGGAATATTTTGAGGGAATTTTAAGTTTAGATTACAAGTTGCATGTGCTGCTCCTCTAAACTTTCCTGATAAATGACAATGATCCCTTACTTTATCTTTTTCAATTATACTTTCACATATATTACAAATGTTTGAACTCTGATATGAAATTTCTTCTTCTTCAGTTAAATTCATTGGTTTTTTATTTTTTGAGTTATATTTTTTAGCAATATATTTAGACAATTTATTAAGCACCTCAAATAATTTTGTAGGGATATTTGGTAAATCTTCTTCATTTTTTGCTCTATAACATATTGGTTTATACATTCTATTTGTTACATTTGAGACTAAGTATAATGTAAACCCATAAGGAATATGTTTCTGAATTTTAGTAGTTGTTGATTTTTTAGGAGAATTTTTACAAGTTGGTATTTTCTCTAAAATGCTTTCAAAATCCATGTAAATTACATAAGGATGTTCAAACTTTTTATTATAGTTTTTGAATTTGACTGTTTGTCCTTTAAATGGCATTATTGGTCTACATGGTTCTAAAGATTTACAAATTATTAGATGGTTATTTAAATCCTCATTTCTATAGAAATAACTTAGACATCTTCTACAAATATATTTCTTAGCTCTAAATTTTGTTAATTGACTACTCACTAATTTACTTAAATCTGTTATCAATATATAATGACTATCATCTTCAACTTTATGAAAAAGCAAATCAATTTCAAGTTTTGCATTGTAAATTTCTGAAATTTGTAATGGAACAACTTTATTATCTTCATCGATTCTATAAACATTTATAGACATTGAAGGGTAATTATATTTTTGGTCAAATGATCTGTTTTCAAATATTTTTATATCTTTCAAACTCATTGGATAATCAAAACCTTTAAATATTTCATCATTTAGGTATTTACTATATTGTTTTACCCTATGTGAATTATCTAATTTCTTCATTTCAAATCTATCTACAGCACATCTGATTGCATAAATAAAACAATATTCATCTGTATTTTTAAAATTAATACAACATTTTTTATTATTAATTTCATTAGGTAATTGAATATAAGAACCAGCATTCAATGAATTATTTTTACTTAATTTCAATTCTAGTTCAATACATCTTGTGAATGTCCAACCAGATCCTTTATTTGGATTATGTAACACTTCTCTTGAAATTAATTTATTAAACTGATCATCAATAAAGTCATCAATATTTAAAATATGACTGCTTCTTAAATGATAATACATTTGTGTAGTTTGTATTCCAGAATCAACTAATGTTCTTTCATATTCACAAGTCAAAGACATCTGTCCTTTAATGTTTTTAAACTCTTGTTTTTCAATTAACTTTTTAATTTCATTTCTGTTTGATTCCAAATATTCAGGTATATCTAGATCTTCATTAGAACTGGTCAATGTATAGTCTTGGAAATATCCTTTAGAGGATGCCATTTCTTTAATATCAATTACATTTTCTTTTGGTATTGGTTTATTTTTAAAATGATCATTTAATAATCCACTTAATTCTTTTCTAGTTTTATTAGCAATTTTAATATTATTTTTTACTGCTAAGTTTTGAATATAATATAATGACCTATACCTTAAATTATTAGGATCTTCTTTTACTTTGTTTAATCTTTTGATTAACTCATCTCTAGATAAACTTTCATAATTTCTAACGGATAACTTATTAGCAATATTGTTTAATTTTTCATGGTTAAATATGGAATAATTTGTTGAATTGTATGATTTCTTAATTTCTTTCAATTGTTTAAGATTTTTATTTTATAATCATGAATTTGATTCTTTTTACACCAATCTTTTAAATCATTTTTTTCTTTATCATATATCATTCTATTTTGTAGATGTATTTTAGAATTATAATGCCTGTCATAGTTTTTACTTAATATAGTTTTATTACAACAAGGACATTCAATGTTGTTTTCATTAGGCATCTTTATTTATTAAGAAAAAAATTAGATAAACATTTTAAATTTTATTATAAACTTAATTTTGATGATATTTTGATCGAAAATGATTATGAAAACTTGTTAGCCACTTTATTTCTCTTCCACAATTACATATAGTTGGAACTACTGCCATTTCTTTGTAACATTCAATACAATATGAAAATTTTTTATCTTTATTATATACTGATTTATAAAATTTTGAAATGTCCTTAGTTTCTTTACAACTCTTACATTTCTTTTCTTTTATTTCAAAATTATTATCAAATTCTTTTCGACATTTCTTACATTGACTATGTAAACCATCTTTTGTAAATTTATTTTTATGGAATTCTGTAACATCTTTTGTTTTTTTACATATACCACATTGTTTTTCTTTTATTTCAATATTATTAACTTCTTTACGACAATTTTTACAAGAACTATGTAAACCATCTTTTTTTGTTTTATCTTTAAAAAACTCTTGTGAAATATTTAATCTCTTTACATTTGCTACATTTCTTTTGTCCTTCCATTTAGTATGAAAAATATTTACAACAATGTTTTCTTTAACTCAAAATCATAGAAACTTCCAATTATTTCTTCATTATTTAGATCTTTTATATTATAAGTGACAGGATTTGTGTTATTTATTCTGTAGATTACAAATATTTCCCTAGACCAATTATTTTTATATTTATTGGAAAATGTAGACTTTTTATTTGAAATTCTAACCCTATCACCTATTTTAAATTTTGATTTTGCTACTATTTTTGGTGGAACATATTTAAAAACAGTTTCTTTTAAATCTTTTTCTGCTTCTTCATTCACTTCATTTGGTTTCATTTTTATAGTTGAATGATAAGAATTATTATAATCTTTAACAATTTTTGGTAAAATATTAATCCATTTAAAGTTTTTATTAATTTCAAAAAGAACTTTCATTTTTCATTTTGTGTTCTATTATATCTTTCAATTATACTTGATTTTTCCTCATTTTCAGTATGATACATTTTGATATTGTATTTGCTCAAAACTGCTTTAAAATCTTTATTTAAAAATTCAAGACCTTTATCAGTGTGTAATAGATTTGGAGATTTATGACCAATTTTTATAGCATTTTTAATTATTTCTTCAAATGCTTTTGCAACATTTTTACCATCTTTTTTCTTTAAAGGTTTTGACCAAACATATTTTGAAAAAGTATCTATAACATTTAACATATATTTATAACCATTATTTTCTTTTTCATAATTTCTCATAACAATTAAATCAGCAGCCCATAAGTCATCAATGCTTAAAGTTATTATTTTTCTTTTTTCAAATTTTTTTCTAACAGGTGCATGAATTTCTTTTGCTTCAATTATTTGATCCTCTTTTTTTAATTCTTTTTTAATAATTGGTTTCATTTCTTTTTTGATAATTTTACTTTTATTAGTTTTACAAATTGCACATTTTGTAGCTATTCTGAACAATCCATTTTTCATTTCTACAATTTGTGGAGTGATATTTTTAGTTTTCTTTTTACATTTGTGGCAATGTATTAATTAAATTAAATGGAACATTTAAATGAATTAATACATTGCTTTTTTCTTCTTCGAAATTTTTTATCTTAAATGGAGTTCTTAAACGAATTGAATGATGTAGGTGAATTAAGATTTAAAGCATATAAACCTTTAAAAGATTTAGAACTAAATAAAAAATATAAGATTATAAAATTGGAAAAATTTAAAGATAAATATGGTTATACAATTATTGCAGAATTAGAAGAATTTAAAGTACATTTGCCAAGTAGATTTTTAAATGTTTTTGATGATAAGAAGATTAAAGAATTTAACAAACTTGAAAATATTTATTTGATAGTTACAGAAATAAAGGTTATTAAAGAAAAAGAATGTGCAATTATTAAATTTGAATAAAATATTATAAGAATTTCATTTGAATAAAATATTATAAGAATTATCGAAATTAGATTGTGCAATTATCAAATTTGAATAAAATATTATAAGAATTTCATTTGAATAAAATATTATAAGAATTTTGATTTCATTTTTGGTAGTTTTAATAAGAATATTGATAACTTTTTTGATTATTTGAGTATTAGGTATTAGTTATTTTATTTAAAAAAATTGATAATTTGGGTTAATTTTTGTATAAATTTGTGTAATAGTGGTGGTAAAGTGTTTTTTGGAGAGTTTATGGTTAAATAACCATATGTCTCCAAATTTGGTCTAGGTGTTATACATTACTATCTACTTATATATATATATATATATATATTTGGCATTAGTATTTAGTAATATTAATGATAATGTATATTTGTAAAATTAGTTATTGAAATATTTTAAAATAAGTTTGTAAAAACATCTATGTTTTGAAGTCTACAGTTATTACTTAAATTTTGGGTACGAATGTGTCAAAACTGTCAAGTTGCTCTCTTAAATCTACTATTGACTCCATCAAGGGCGTAATAACGGAATTTCAAAATGTACTTTGTGTCGAAGTAGGTTACCAGCTTCAATATGCTTCAAATCATTTTAGAATGCTGAACTAGATCAGTTTATAATCTACGACAACGTCAATTGTTGGATTATTCTGTCATATTTGAGACGTTTGAAACGAACCCTGAACCCTTGGGAAATCAAAGCTTCCCCGGCCTCAAGTAGTTTTAGTGCCTTTTGTTTACTTTGCTTTCTTCATATTGGGTACAACAGTATTTTTAAGTGATTTATCATAATTATACCAAATAATTAATTAATGATAGCAAAGGGACGTAAAGCATCAATGTTTATGAACGTCGTATTTGTCAAATTGCATGTTGTAAATAAGGATTATATAAAGTGGATATGTGATGAGTATAAACTCAAACTTTTCATCCTGAATATTGATATATAATTATAATATTATGTTCTTCTTTCAAACATTTTTAACTTACGGTACTCAATTTTTAAACCAAAGTAATATTTCAGATGAGTGAGAAAAATTTTTTGTAAATCCATTATAAGTAAATAAAAACTACAGTAAGAATATAGGACAGTTATACAACTGAAAATGATACAGCATAACTTAAAAAATTACATTAATTTCAAGTAGTAACAAAAATATTACTTAAAAACGCTATATTTGTAAAAGAACTTGACCCAATTGTATTTAGAAAATGCAAAATCTTGTTCGGTTATTCATTTTTTCTGTTTTTAATGCAGAATATTATTAACATTCACCATGCTACATATTATTACTACAGGAGTAGTTTGTGGGCAATTATCCAATTAACTTTTGTTATTTATCACATTGAAATTAAGTCATTATAATGTGAGTGTTATTTTATTCTTTTTTGCTCAACAGCCTACTACCACTAAACCTGAACTTAACAGTTACCTTACTATACAATTTAATATGAATTTCAATATAAATATTTATTTAATTATAAACATATTAATTCAAGTACTATCATATATTGTAGACTTGGGATGAAAGAAACTAAACCAATCGCAACAAATCTAAATTTGCCTCAAAATGTGTGTTCTTTATGATTGGCTTGCTATTATGCTGATACTATATATGTCACTAATTTGGTAGATATTTGTATGTATTACCTTAATTTCGTGAAGGTTTACTGTTAAATTAACGTGCATAAGACTAACTAATTGTTAATAATTTAAAAAAATTCTCATAAATTGCAATAAAATTATTTAATTTGTGAGGCCTTTCACCTACAATGTAGGCATCATCAGACACCAATTAAATTCTAATTTTGAAAAACATTTGTTTACAAAATTTAATAATGTAAATATTTTAAACACATGCTAGATTAAAAAAAAATTAAATGTAAAGTTTATATATACATATAAATATGAATACATAGTAATTTTCAGTTAAATTATACTATACAAACGGAGAATTTTGAATGGGAGGAGGTTCATAATTTACAATTAGTGTTTTAAATTTGTTCATGTAGAATGTTTCTGACGTATCTGATTGGTTTTTGCTAAGTTGTTTTAGAACTTCAAATTTTGAAAAGTTATGTAATTTTTCAAGTGCATGTTTGGCCATTGCTGATTTTCACACTGTCCATACGTAAAATTTGCTGTGTTGTAATTTTTATTTTTGTTTGGCCAATATACACCTTATCACAATTAATTTGATATATTCCAGATTTATCTCCTTCATTTATTTTTGATTTTGGGTTTTCTAATAGATTTTTATTTTATGACTTGTTCTGAACGATACATTTATATTATGTTTTTTAAATATCTTCTTTGTTTTCTCAGAATATTCATTGTAACAAACGGATTTCCAGATAGATCTTTCTTTAGGATCAATTGGTGTTAGAGCTGTTCTATTATTTTTATTCATCGTTATTGTCTTCTTTTGAATGATACTGTGAATCGATTTAGTTGGGTATTCATTGAATTGAGCAATTTCCTTTATCTGTAAAATTTCTTTTTGTTAGTTTTCTTTTGATAATGGTGTATTGAGAAGTCTATGAATTAATGAGTTAAAGACAGCTCGTTTTTGAGATGATGGATGAAATGAACTATTCATAATAAATCTATAATTTTGAGTAGGGTTTCTATAAATGTCAAAGTTAATAATTCCAGTTTCATGTTAAAATTAAATCAATATATGAAATTGATAAATTTAATTCTGTTTCATATGTAAATTTTATAGTGTTGTAGAATGAATTAAGTTTGATAGTAAATTTTGAGAGGTCTTTTTTCTTGTTAAAAACTGCATAAACATCATCCACATATCGAAGCCAAATTCGAGGGAAAAATTCATATTTCTTTTCGTATTTATTTCAAACGAACTAAGAAATATATTTGCAATGAAACATGAAAGTGGGTTGCCCATTGCTGTTCCTTCTGTTTGATTGTAATACTTATTTTCAAATTGAAAGGTACTCCGTGACATACGTAAATTTATTAATAACATATATTCTTCGATTTCTTGATTTGTTAAATTTTGAGATGTTAACCAAGTTTTGGTAATTTCAAGATCTTCTCTCATTGGGACATTAGGGTAGAGAGAAACTACATCAAATGAAATAAGATATTAATCTTGTTCGATTTTGTTTTTTTTTTTTTTATTTTATCAATAAAATCATATCTATCTTTAACATAAAAAGAATCATACTGATTAAATGGTTTTAGTTTTTGGACAAGGAATTTAGAAATTAAGAACGTAGGTGAATCAATACAAGAAACAATATGTCTCATTTTATTTCCTGGTTTGTGTATTTTTGGAAGACAGTTTAATCTAGGAATTTTTGGGTTTGAGACTGTCAATTTTTTTATTATATCTTTATTGAGAATATTTTTACAGTCTCGAAGTGTTGTAAACATTTGTGTTGAATTTGTTAATTTAGTTTTTGTTACACATAACATATGGACCTTCTTCAATCATACCATTAACTCTGTTGTAGTAATCAGTTTTGTCTAATAAAACAACTGAATACTTTTATCAGCTTTTAAATAAAACACATCTTTTGACCTAAGATTGTTAATTATATTAAATCCAAAATAATTTGTTTTTTTTTAGTTTTTTAGTTGTTATTTTGTCATATAAATATATTCTAATAGTGGTTTTGATCTCATTGTTTAGGTATCTTATGTTACTCTCTATATCAATGTAAAATTCATCTAGTGTGTTTGGTTGTAAACTATAATTTAAACCCTTTTAAGGTAAGTTAATTTCGTTTTTATCAAAAATGTGACTGAAGATAAGTTTAGTACTAGATCGTCACTAACTATATTTGAAGTATTTTGTGGTTTATTTGTTTCATGGTTGTAGTTATTTAAAATTTTGTTAAACTTGTTATTTAGTTTTGTAACTTTGTGTTCATGTTTAAATTCAATGCTTTCTGAAATTGCTTCATATTTCAAGTCAAACAAAGGGAAATAGTTTAAGTGTTTCACAATAAACAATTGTTTTTCAAGAGCTTGTAGTTCAAAGTTTGCATGTTTTGCGTATAAAGATTTGATTTATAACTTTAACCAATGTATTTTTGGAACTTAGTAGAACTTTTTCAGTAATTTGGTTTTTAACGAAATTGTAATTTTTTAAAATTTGGATTTATTTTATTTTTTATTCATTTTTTAAAGAAATATATGTCATCTGAAATTAACCTCACATTTTGTTTAAGTTGATGTAATTTTTTGAACTCCGTGGGCGTCGATTCATCTATTTCTTCTTTGAGTTCTTTATTAGAAATTGTAAATAATTTTATAAATTCTCATAAATTCCAATAAAATTATTTAATTTGTATTTAATTACAAATTAAACCATTTTATTTTGTTGGTGTATAAATTTAGGTGTTATTAAAGGGTATTTTGGTTTTTGTGAATATTAATTAGAACCAACATACGTTCTTCGTTTTTCTGTTTTTCACTTGCAACATAAGGTTCAATCAAGGAGGACATCTTAAAATATATTGATCTTTAGTAAGCACTCCTCCAACTATGATGGAAACTTAAAACTGTTTGATAGTTTCTTTAAAACTATGAATACTATACATTGCTTTCTACGAATGTACGATAGCTCAACTAATCAGTGAAACATAAACATTAAAGGTAAAAAACATTCAAGACAATGAAGTAATTTATAAAAATCAAAGTATCTTTTACCATATTTATTTTTAAGTATTATTTTTACCACTTTGCTAATTATGTGGTTGGTTCCGATTCAAGAATAAAACGGCTAAATATACCTTGAATGTAAAATGTTTGAATATTCATTAAAGACTTCTTTTTTTACTAACAACATGCCCTTTGAATTGTACTAAATGCTTCTCTAATTATGGAAGCAGTGTAGAAATAGTTTCATTAATTGCGTAGTTTCCATAGTCTAGAATGTATAGACTAGAAACGTGTGATTATAATGAGAAGACTAAACAAGAATTTGTATCATGTAAGATACAAATTCTTCCTTATACTTTGATTGCCTCTAATTAAACGCAAATTGACAAGATCAACAAAGAGAAATATACTATTAGTCTCTATTTCAGAGCTTACATGACCAAAGACGAATACCTTTTTGTACTAAACATCACAGTGGCACAAAGCTCTGTCTATAACTAAAAGTAATTTTACCTGTAAGGTAAAACATGTTTACTCGTTTAAGTCATATATTTATTTATTTTTATTATTTTAATGTTATGATAACGGAAATGTTTGGTTTATTTGCCCATTTCAAACTTATAATAACACGTTCGTTTACTTCCTACACCAAATAATAAATAGCCATATTAAAATTGTTATAATAAGAACAATTTTGATGTAGCAATTTCGTTATAAATTACAATGTTTTTATTTAGAACTATGTAAGTTCATCACATAGCTTAAACCGTAGACTGTTTGATGTACAAAGCACTTTATGAAACACAACCGTTAGTAGATTGTGTTCAATAATATAGGTAAGGAGATTTTACCAGCGAAGAATGTGTCTTTTGCTAGTCTAACGGTTTGCACTCCTGACTTCAATGCAGGTTGTAGTGGATGCAAATCCTGGAAGGACCAACTAAATTGAGCTGAAACGGTTTGAACCATTGTGCCATAACAACTTTGAACAGTCAGTGAAAAGTTCCAGTGGCGTTGAATAAAAAAAAGAAAGAAAAAACAAGAGTGACAAAATTTTTCTAAAAATTATGAGGTGAAGTAAATACGCATTATCTTTATTGTAAAACAAATACCATGTAATAGTATAAATATTGTGGACATGAGAAGCCGTAATTGCGTACCGGTTCCAGCAGGTAGCCAAATCCTCAGCCTCCACCTGTATCATCAGGCTCTGGCATGTATCATTGTGAGGTTAGGTTACGTTACGTGTTGTTAAAATATGTTAAGGTAAATTTCTTCAGTTTAATTTATGCCAATATTTATAATACGTTAATTGCAACCGACTTTCGTGAACGATTGGCCAAGGACACTACAATGATTTAAACTTTGAACTGGGCCTTGTTATGTCATCGGCTTCCTGCCCTTCTCCCTGGCCGACATGCAGTCTACTTATGCTCGAGGGAAGAGTGAGGCAATGCTGACCATTCATGGTTCCCACCATTTATAAGTACAGTATATGTTTTCAAATTTTTTAAACTTATCAGCCATAAAATGAAAATCACAATGATTTCTGTAACTGCTGAAAACCCTTTTTTACTTAAAACATTTCACAGTAAGTAGCCTTGACCAATATTTTCTGTCCTGTTTCTGCAGGATGGTGGGTCGCAGTTTAAGTTATTGCATACCTCATCAATCTCAAGTGGCCTCGTTTAATTTTGTTGTTAGTAAATTTAACTTATGTGTTTTAGTATATCAAAATATTATTATAATATAATTTATCAGACTACTTGCCAATTACTTCTACCCTTGGCGTCCTGAAAACCTGCGGTTTTCCATACGGTATAAAGATATGCTAGTTTAAGGTAGATATGATATTGAAAACTACCACCAATTTTACTTCATGTAAGAGTACAGGTGCGCAATATTTAGTTACTCTGGAGAGTTACCTCTCAATTAAGTGTGCCATATTGGTTCCAGTTAGTTTTGTGTGGATTCCTTCCTCGATTCAGTCACCATTTAGTTGTTTGGTGTGGTCATTAGGACACAGTCGTCAGTTCACATTTTTATAATTCTTCTGAAAATAATACTTGGCAGAAAATAATATTTTTTAGTAAAATTTATTATACACCCGCCCACCCATACACGCACAGTGGTATTGACCCTTCCGCCCATCCATACACGCACAGTGGTATTGACACACCCGCCCACCCATACACGTACAGTGGTATTGACCCACCCGTCCAGTTCATACAACTAACGTATACTGTCAGTAAACTATATGTTTACAGAAGAGAGTGTAATTTTGTAATTATATTTTAATTAAACGTTAAGGCTTAGAATACGTAGCTCCTCAATAGATATTACGGTATTTAGTAAAGAAACAAATATAAATTAGTACTGAATTTGTAAAATATATCAGCTTTTTATTTTTAAATAATCTAAGCCGTTAAAGAATACATAAAACAATAATGGTTCTTCCATAAACATTTGCTAGCGAACTTTATAATGGTTCTGTTGTGTCATCGTTGGAAGTTAGAAGCAATCCTGATAAATTGTATCATGCGTAGAATGACTAAACACGCCACAACATCGTTGTCTGACATTTCTAAAACTAAGGGATGACAAACAGATAGACCTGTTTATGTTAAATATTACAACATTACATAGTCTGAACCTTTGTTATTTACTTAGACTATAACCATGAAAGCGTACTTACAATGTTGAATGATTCAGTACTTTCTTAGAGAAGAAATGTTGTACTAGTATAAACTAATAAAGTTGACTGTAGATTAGCATTTTCCAAAATAACTAATCATTAATCTTATTAGTAGTTTTATGATTTAATTCATTATTTTTATCATCATGTAAATTATATTGGGATGCCTTTCAAAATAACGCAACACAAATTCTGCCAACAACAACGAATAATGATGCTTTAATCTCAATATTGCCTATGTGACAGAACAAAATGTTAATCACTACGGTCACAATTTCACAACATAAACCTATACATTCGTGTATAGCCAATCAGTCAAGATAGATAGAGCTTTAAATATCACTTAATTAGTTGGTATTTATCTAACATAGTGGATTAATTTATAGTAAAACTGTCTTGACTAGGTTACCAATCTAATTATGGACTCTCAGGGGTAGAAACGTGACGACAAAGGATTTAATTAAAATACCTGATCGTTGTTTCATTATCTGGCTATGCTGGAACATGAGCTTTGTAGTTGCTGTGTACGCATGAGACTGTATCCCTGTTGTATAAACATTTTATTAT
>JAQJVL010000824.1:250000-354487 GCA_035578905.1 Stictocephala bisonia
GTGGTTAAGTACCACTGTACATGTATAAGTAGATGAGTGAGTCAATACAGCAGTATACGTGTGTGTGGTTGGGTGAGTTAATAATGCAGTATGTGTAGAGAAAATATTCAATTATTGAATATAATTCATTAAGAACTTTATTTTATTTTATCATGTAAATTTATATAATAATATAACATTAAATCGTAATGAATCAGGGTTGAGTGTGTTATGAAATTTTCAACAACCCAGTCAATTTATTTTAAATTATTGATACAGAGCTTAAACAAAGCATTTTTTTAAAATAATCTGGAATTATAATTTGATTTATCTTCCCCCTTTATAAAAAATTTATTTACACGTGTTATAGATTAAAACTTATACTAAGAACACAACAATATAAACACAATGAACTAAGGTAAGACTCCTAAAATCCTGTTTTGTACATAACCACACTATTTACAGATGTTTTTAAATTAACTTGTATCAAAGTGGACTACCAACTAGGTTCCACTCTTACAGATAAACTGGGTCACACAGGCTATCAACAACGTGGGTTTGAGAGCCTTGGTAACACATTTTATGACAAACAACCTTCATCCATCACGTTTAAAATTTAACCTAACTTGAAAATAATATTAGTAGTAATACAAAATACAGTAATAATATATATTTTACAGGGCCACTGAAAGATTTCTATGAATTACTTTAAAAATAAAAAAAACATATATAATATTATTTTGAAAGCATGCTATAACAATTGTATATAAGACATTTATTTTTCTGAATTCTTGTCAAACCAACAAAGATGTCTTGATCATGGTAAAATTAGTTAAATGATAACATTTGTTATATATTCCTTTTAAATAAATAAATAAGATAAATTGCAAAATATGGCTGGTATTTTCTTGGAATTTCCTTATATTACCAAGGATGTACGTTTTAAAGTTGATTATCGAATAATTACGAAATTAATTGTCCTACTAAGGGACTAGGGGTAAAGTCACAAAGATTTCATTAGTAACATTTTTACATTATTTTTAATATCTGATTAGTATTTATGTCTCAGGTTCATAAAAGTGTTTTGTAATAATCAATAATTAATAGTTATTTTCATTTAATATAAATATACCTACTTTTATGATACACTTTTACAATATGAAGTTATTTATAATATTACTTAAGGGAGAGTAAATATAGCGCTAATACCACAATAGTAAATCGGAGTTATCGGTGTATTTAATAACTTAATTATGCGTTTTAAATAATTAAAATTGCCATATTTTAAGAACTTTATTCTATGAACCTGAGGTTTGATAATTTATTTATCCGACGGGCATTTATAGTATAGTATAAAATTAAGTTCTTAATGAATTATATTAAATAATCGAATATTTTCTCTGTGTATAAGAACTGTTTATAATTTTAATTGTTTTTATTTTTACTATTATGGTCATTTAATACTTGATAAGGAATGATCGTTTATTCGCTTCGCCTATTAATCAATGTCAATATTAATGCAGATTTTACTTATTTTTGTAGTAACAATGTATATTTATTTGTGATTTTTGGACTCTTATTCTGCCACCCTTAAACAACCATGTCATTATGATTGTTAGGTTCCTGAACAACATTCAATCCGTACAGTTTTAGTGCATTCATTTTATTTTTAAGCTTCATTCTGAGGGCCATGTTGCATAATTTTTCACGATTCATGTTCATTAAACAGCTTTGATACTACCACATACTCTTCATAAGCTGTACATAATAGAAAACAAGGATTTCTGTCGAAGCATTTCAAGTTGATTTCTGAAATTCGCTTAAAAGTCTCGTCAGCGTTCCTTTTTACTACCAGTCGTAATTCGCCGTACAATACAGTACATTGTTTACCGTATTTAGGTGCAGGTTGAGGAATATGTATCCTGTCATATATAATAACTATACGACTAGACTCCCGCCTCAGGGTTCAGCTAAATGACCTATTTTTGTGGGACCTGTTGGTAAAGTGGGTGGTCATGGTTTGCGGATAAATTGTATAGGTTATAGGTGACTGGTTTTTGGAGAATCGTCTTTCTTTTGTCTTCATATTGATTGGTTATTTATGATTTGTCAAAATTATATTTAGTTTTTTTAATGTTAAGGTGGTGCATATGGTTTTCGGTGAGTTATTTTCCAATGTTATAGTAAAAATTAGGTAATGTACCTTCCCTTGAGACAGAAAAAATGCACAAATCTTTTTTAACCACTACATTAGAACTGTGGCTTCATGAAGTGGTGAATAATGTGAAGCTGATTTTATGTAAAAGTTAAGACAAAACCATTAAAAGTACAAGTTTAATTTTTTATAACTACATTTATTGCACAAAACTGAAGGGATTGAGATGTTTTTAATTTTTTTAGTGTACAACTATTTATAGCCTTAATGGTTAAAAATAACTATTTTAAACTTTAAAAATTGTAAATATTCTTACATAAAAAAATTAAAAACATGTTAATCCCTCAATTATTTGTAATTAACGTAGTTAAAAAAAATAAACTTGTACTTTTAACAGTTTAATCTTAAGCTTTACATAAAATCAGCTAAATTCACCACTACATGAAGCCAAAATTACTAATTTTGAGCTTTAAGTTTTTTTTTAGTATTTATCCTGTCTCAAGGGAAGGTACATTAATTAATTTTTATTATAAAATTGGAAAATAATCAACTCACCGGAAACCCATTGCAACACTTTGAGCTCTTTAATTTATTGATACATTTACTGTATTGTATAACAGTAATATATCAAAGGTTACTATTATAATATATTTAATTTATTAATTTCGTTTATTTTCTGTAAGATTAGATTATAAAGAGGACTGTTTAGTGTTAACCTCACATTGTAAGATAGGGACAGTTTTTATGTTATACTTACTAAAGAATACTTTATACGTAACAAAATATTTACGTATAATTTATTTATTTATTGCTATACACATTATTTTCTCTAGTATACTCATAATAATAAAAAGACAATACTTTATACAATAGCTTATAACAAGCAATGTTTAAATTCTTTTGTGATAGTCAATCGTATGCAAAAAAATAAATTATCTCTGAACTACATGATCCTTTAACTGCAAAATAAAACGTGTTATTAGAATGAGTAACTAGTAAATTTTTAAGTTAAATACAAGACGATTGTGATTTTTTATGACATTAATATATTCCTACTTCATTTTTAAGTGTTTTCTTTAAGAGGTAAATATATTGTTTGGCTTTTAAACAATATAAATCCAAAAACGCATTAATTACCAAAGCACTTATTGTCTCCTGAATTTAAATTACGTATGTTACTTATATACGTCATATATTTTGTTAACAGACGATAATACTATTACTAAATCTATTTAAAATTTATACAAAAATATATATTATGCCTAGTTTAAATATCGATGAAATCATGTAAAGAAAAAAAGAACAACATTTTGTGATGATGAAATCTGCAATGTAATGTAGTACACGCATTTAAAGTGCGATATAGAGGAGAAGTTTCTGGTATCGGAACTTCCAGGCCAAAGCGCTATCAATTATTGGAGTTGAGAACAGTGTCAATGATGCAAAGTTGGGCTCCGAAGGCTCATCATTGAATAACTTATCCCAGATAGATAGCCGACTTAAGTGAACTTTGTCAATATATTACGTTACGTTAACCCTCAAATATAGCCCACAACACTATTAAGGTGAAGGATATTTAGTGGAATAATATAAATAATAATATTGATAATCAAACATGATCGTAATGATTTACAAAACTTTATACATTATAATATATGTATATTTTTATTTATTTAATTTTGTTTAGTACATTGCTCTAATAAAATTTCAAGACATTTTTGTGGTTTTGTTTTATATGAAAGCCCCTTGATTTCTTAAAATTATCTAAGTGTAAATTTATTATAAAATATCTATTGAATACAATTAAAATATAAAAGAAACTTTAAGTTTCCTTTATTCATATTTTTCTTAAAATTTAATGAAAGGAATATATTAAGTTACTAAGTATACTAAAAATAATTATACAAACTAAATAAGTAACTTATTGCCATTTAAAATATAAATTAAAATATTATATTTGTGCATTATATTCATACAATTTATAAACATAACTGAGTAAACTTTAAGTGTTTTTCATTTACTTCTACATCTACGTAATACTTTTGGCGCAGAAATTACGTGTATCCTGTTCTTTTTCTGAAGAACGAGTGATCTAGAATCGATAAATCAAACCATTCATTTTCGTTTTTAACAGTATGTTCAACATATATATTTCCGAATTTAATTTAACATTTTATTATTTATTACTTTAGTTGGAATAGAAGTATGTGATTTTGTATTAGTTTTCATTGTATAGCAAATTGACAATTTTAGAACTCAAAGAGTACTAATTTTTCATTTTGTACAAAAATGTACTAAACAAATAAAACTAGTTAACGGGAAATACGATATATAAAATTTAATTTCATTTTGAAATTCGTTAAGTCATAAAAATATCGCATTAATATTTTATTAAATTTTTGACAGTAATGTTTGATATACTTTTAAAGTTTGAACACTTTAACTTAATAATACATAATTTGTCAAAAATGTCCTAAACCGATCTCTTCTTGGCCTCTAATAATCCTAAAATAATTTGCAAGGCCACATTTTAATTCTTATTAAAATAATAATTAAAATACGCAATTTTTATATAAGTGAGACAATCCAGGGATTTTGACTTGATTAATATTTGTGATTAATGTGTAGTCAATGTGCGACAGAGGTTGATCGGCAGAAAAGCCTCTACGACGTACAACCTTTTGACATTAATTGGCGGCTTAAATACGGGGTTTTCAATTGAATTAGAGAAGGCTTTCAAAGTTTCCTTATATTTTTGTGTTCTTAGTCTTATTGGTCTTACTTTATTGTTGTTTCCACTAGTGGAAATAACTGGTATTGATTACTCATCACAGGCAAACCGTTTACTGTAACATTGTGAAAGTGGGTGGTCCTTATGACCATTGAACTGTCCTCCTGTATATTTAATAAAATATTACAAATAAATTAAAAAGCATTGTATTTACTTACACATGTAAAAGTAACAGATCATTACTATTGAATTTACTGTCAGTAAAAGTCAAGAAAAAGTTTAAATTGATAAGAAATGTGTTCTTCATTAGTCAAAGTTTTTAAAAAATATTTCAAACCTCGTATTAAAATATGAATGTGACACATCAACATGTGTTTAAGTAATACAAATGTACAGAAGTGCAAGGTTAAAACTAGTGAAAAACCCGGTAATTTTCCTTTCTGTCCAACTAGTGAAAAATGAGGGAAAACAATAAACATCAAGCGAGGAAAACATTGGTACTAGTGGGGTGTTCATAAGTCTCTTAGTGTCCTAGTAAACGACTCTCAAACTCGTGTACATATAATACTGCACTGACAGTAGTTATGTTTATTCACACTTGTGTACACAGGTCATTATTTGGTATTTAGTATACGTCTACAAAAACGTACAGATTAAGTTCTTTTTTAATTATTTACTATTTTTCTGTCAAAAACAACAATTTTGAAATATTTATTAACGTCACGGGGAATTTCTTAATGTGTTTGGTGTTCCAGGACGGTGTGTTGTAAAATGTCTCTCTGAATCTGCAAAAATGTAGGCCTACTAACCAAATAAAACTAGTTTATGGGTAATACTATACAGGGTGAGGCAGACCACCCGTGCAGCATGTATAGCAGGAGAACGGTTTGGTCTAGTGGCCTAAAACAAAATGCTTTCCCCCTATATTGCATATGGGGAGTCCATTAAAAATGTTTTCATCAACCTTTTCGTAAAGAGTGTTGAAAAACTAGGGGTCATGGGTTCGAATCTCTAAATTATCAAATGCAAACATATGGCAAATAATACATCATTTTAAAGGTCTTGTTGAAAGAAACTCATTGATGAAAACAAAATTCATTTATCATGACACATTTCAAAATGGCGGCCATTTTTGTGGAAAATATTGACGTTTACGGAATACCCTATAGTTTTCTTACTGTTTGAGATAGGTTCATTCCGATTTCAATTTCTTACTTGCAAAACCCTCAGCTTCACTCTGATATGCCGCATGACTACTTTTATCATTATTTTGATATTGGCCCCCTAATACGAATTTTGAAAAATTAAAAATTCCTTAAAGTCATTTTTAAATAGCAACATGCATCATGTTGTATATCATTTTAAAGCGCTTGTTAAGACAAACAAATTTTGCATTACACATTTTTTTGTATCTCCAGTGGTTTTTGAGAAATAAGCACAAACGTGTTTTTAATAATAATTTTCCCACCTTTTTACGTTACTTTGGCCACTGACATCCAAAACTGAAAGCACTGAGTCAAAATCTAACATTTTAATTGCGTAAATCGAAATAAGGAATTATGTAAGCAAATTTATTTTTTATTAAGATATTTCAATTTGACAAATACAGGCAAAAAGCGTTTTACATTAAGTACTGTGTTATCATTGCTAATAATACAGATATGGTATTATTACTAATCTGGTATTATTACAATCTGGTTTAAAGCTTATTACTAAGATAATCTTGAAGGGAATATGTGGCAGATGGCCTTTTGGTTCCAGATTTGTATGATTCTCTAAAATTAAGAGACCTTTGTAAAAAACTGAAATCACCATAATTGTAATTTTATCATTTAAAATTGTTTGTTGTATTTTTATACTTTAATATTATAAATAAATATTAATAGATTTTATACACAGTACCATTACTCGCTTCGCATGGTTAGGTACCTTTCACAATTGGCCTTTACTGTTCAGTACAACCAGTGGATACTTTGCTCCTGGGTTACTGCAATTATTATTAATCTTATGATTGTTTAATCAGCTGATTATTTTCAGCTGTTTATAAAATCAGCTGTTCTAGTGCATTATTTTACACTTCATTTTAGTTCCTGAAACAAAACTTATTTTATTTGACAACCACTTTAATTCTCCACTTTATTCCTTATTTTGTTCTTTTATTGTGAATGATAGTTCTGTATTTACTGAAATGCCGTACACAAATGAAGAGGCTTTCCAAATGCTAATGGTGTTAGGCGAATGTTTCCAGAATTACTCAGCTGCTGTGAATCTCTACGCAGAACGTTATCCAGACAGAGAAGTTCAATCACGAATGGCCTTTCAAAGACTTGCTAGTCGTGTGCGTGAAAAAGGACAGGTTCAGCCTGATTTCAATAAAGGAAAAACCCTAGCTAGGCCTGTAAGAAGTGATACGGCACCAGACATTTTGGCAGCGGTTCAACTCAATCCAACTGACTCGTCCAGAAGAATAGCTCTAGATGCGGGTGTGAGTCAAAGGTCAGTGTTGAGAATCTTGAAAGATAACAAAATGCACCCATACAAGATATCATTACACCAAGAACTGCATGGTGATGATAGCCATCGAAGAATGAATTTTTGTTTGTGGGCTAGGGAAATGTTACAACAACGTGAACATTTTTTTCGTAATGTACTGTGGTGTGACGAAGCAACTTTCCGCAGCAACGGTGAAGTGAACCGCCATAATATGAGGTACTGGGCCTATGAGAATCCACACTGGATGCGAGAGGTGGATAACCAGAGATACTGGACTTTGAATACTTGGTGTGGCATCCTTGGTAGAAAAATTATAGGTCCCTTTTTCTTCAGAGAACACCTAGTTGGAGACACTCATAACAACTTTTTGCTAAATCACCTGCCTAACCTATTAATAGATATACCCGACGAAGACATAGAACATTTGTGGTTCATGAATGATGGGGCACCACCTCACTACGCCAACAACGTCAGACAAACTCTTGATGAACAATATCCTGAAAGATGGATTGGAAGAGGTGGTCCTGTCAACTACCCTCCAAGATCTCCTGATTTAACTTGTATGGATTTCTACTTGTGGGGTAGGCTGAAAGATTTAGTGTACAAAAGACGACCAACAACAATCGAAGATATGATGCAGAGAATCAGACATGGTATAAATTCTATCAGTGGCGAAGAAGTATTGCGAGCTGTAGATAGCTTCACCTCCAGAATAGAACTATGTATAGAAAATAATGGTTTTCAATTCGAGCACATGTAATTTACAGTAAAGTAAGTTCAGTTGGATTCTGGATATTTTTGTACGATACTCTTATTACTTATTAATTTTTTTAAGGTTGCAATTATGTTAAAAGTTGCAAATAAATACAAATAAATACAAGAATTTACAAATCTTGTAAAAAATACAAATCGTGTATTTTTTAAGAGACATTAAGAGTAAAAATACCAATTTATATTTTTATAAATCTGATCATTTTTTTAAATACAAAATGTATGGCCAAAGTAACGTAAAAAGGTGGGAAAATTATTATTAAAAACACGTTTGTGCTTATTTCTCAAAAACCACTGGAGATACAAAAAAAGTGTAATGCAAAATTTGTTTGTCTTAACAAGCGCTTTAAAATGATATACAACATGATGCATGTTGCTATTTAAAAATTTTGACTTTAAGGAATTTTTAATTTTTCAAAATTCGTATTAGGGGGCCAATATCAAAATAATGATAAAAGTAGTCATGCGGCATATCAGAGTGAAGCTGAGGGTTTTGCAAGTAAGAAATTGAAATCGGAATGAACCTATCTCAAACAGTAAGAAAACTATAGGGTATTCCGTAAACGTCAATATTTTCCACAAAAATGGCCGCCATTTTGAAATGTGTCATGATAAATGAATTTTGTTTTCATCAATGAGTTTCTTTCAACAAGACCTTTAAAATGATGTATTATTTGCCATATGTTTGCATTTGATAATTTAGAGATTCAAACCCATGACCCCTAGTTTTTCAACACTCTTTACGAAAAGGTTGATGAAAACATTTTTAATGGACTCCCCATGTGCAATATAGGGGGAAAGCATTTTGTTTTAGGCCACTAGACCAAACCGTTCTCCTGCTATACATGCTGCACGGGTGGTCTGCCTCACCCTGTATATACGATTTTATTTTCATTTGAAATTCGTTAAGAAAAAGATAATTTTTTTAATAAGTTATTCCTGCTCTTTGGATATATATTTTACATAAGCTATTTTTTGTACTCTCAGCATCAAGATTTCTCATGCTGTTCTAGTTCTTACAGTGGTATTATTTAAATCACAAATATATCTAAAAAACGGTGAATGTACAGTGTTTTGTAAAGAAAAACAGCTGACTAAATAAAGGTATGTATATCTGTTGTTTTTTATTAACATTTATTTATTATATGTTGTTGGTTATATTTGTAAATGGATAAGTGCACACTAAGTAAGGTGCACATTTTCTGATAAAATATTGAGTCTTATGGGCCATTTAAGTCCCCTAAAACAAGATTATGAAAACAATTTGATTAGTATTTTATAAAGAACATGTATTTAACGTCTGTTCAATCCAGAAGGAAAGTTCCTGCTCTACTCATCTGGAATATCAAAGTTCTGGAATCGTGAGTGTAGTTTACATTTGACCACAACAATGTGGTGCACAATTATAGCAAAGTCACATACTTTACTGAGTGAGCAATTCGGTTGTCACTGCAATCGATAGAAGGTTCTCTATGTGTATTTATGTATCTATTGTTATATAAAATAGTTGGTTACTTCAGGCAAAAAGTAAGTGTTTGAGTGAGACTTGCCGTTTATCAATGACCACAATAAGATGTTGAAGATATGCACGCAACCGTGAATGATTCAATATGATTTATATTTGATATCTGTGATACATGATCTTCGTAAAGATTGTTCATTTAAAATTCATATAACGTTCTATTTATCTCATGAAATTTCTGAGATACTTAAAATGTAGTATGGCTTTTAAAGGGGAGAGATGTGCAATCAAAATACAGATATCTTCTAAAGTTTATTTTAAAATTAAAACATAACTTAGCAACAAACGGTGAAGACTAAGTAATAGGCAGAATAAGTTGCAGCTATTTAAAAATATATATAACAACTATTTTAGAGAGTTCATTGAAAAAATCCAACCTACAGGAAAAAACAGAGAAAATATAAGCCTCTAACCACAATTAAATAAAATGTCGTATGTTAAAGGCGTTACAGCAACAAATAAAATTTAATCCTAAATTTATCATTTAAACATCTTTTAACATTTCGGACCTTAATACTAATAACCTTAAACAAATAAACTTCGAAGTTATTTAACAAGAACAAAATTCAATAATTTAAAAACATCAAATAAAAAGTTGCTTTTAAATGTAATAGAACTTACAACCTATTGGCCAATAAGAAATAGAAAGTATATATATATTCCAAAAAATTACGAAATAAAGAAAATAAAAAATAGTAGAATATGATATTAATAAAAATTATGACATGAATTTTACTGATCTAGTATATTATGAAAATAATATCCATGAACCAGAAATAATGTTGTTATTAAAAGATTCTTTATGTATGTCATAAAAGAACAATGCATATCAAAACCATAAATAAATAAATGTGACGTATACTTAACATAAATTAAGGAAGAAATCGAACTTAAATTAGCAATGTTAAATCTTACGTATATTCCAGTTTAAATGTTTATTTAAAGTTATTGTATAACAATTAGTTTCTTAAAAATTATCAATATTTTTATAAGTTTTTTTAAAATTATTTTGTTTTAAACTTCCGCATTAGTATTTAAATATAAACTAATCAAGCAATATTTCTTTAACTAGCATAAGAAGTGGCCATGAAACATACGTGTGTTTGTTTTTAATTAGGTTTATTAATTTAACTCATGCTTAGTTATATAAGTATGAATAATATTTCAACGCCTTTTCAAGCCTACTACTGTACACTTTTAATTTTTTTTAAGCATACTGCCTCAATTGCAGCAACAAAAATAAAATTAGTCATGAAGAATTAAAGCATAATTTGTTAAAATAGAATACAAAGTAAAAATACATTAATGACTAGAAATATATTTTGTACCGGTACATATTCGTATTGCTTTTTAGGATAAAATAATCATTTTTACACGTAATATAAAAGACACGCTCATTTGAAAACACGCAAGATCCCTTCTAAGTAACAAGTATAGACATGATAAGATCTAACAGAGGGGAAAGGAATTAAATAATGGAGTTAGAGAAGTCACGCAATACATACAAACCACTTTCGTGATGTTTTGATGTAATAAAACCTTAGTAATTTGGTTTATAGGCACAATTCTCCAACCTCTTCGTGATGGTATTTACTGGTATTATTCATGTTTTAATTTCACTATTGTTTTCGTAATGTATTTTCATTTAATAACAGGATAAATTAAAATACACATATATGCACTAGAGCTCTAATTAAAGCTATTCCACGTACAATCAATGTGCTAATTCAGAAGAATGTTCTACAATCAATGCAAAATCAATGCCAAAAATATGTAAATGGAACCTAAAAGGTAATATATAATTCCACTTACGTGGAGTAGTAACAAAGATGTTCTTATTTAAATATTGATCTCCTCATTCCCAATTTTCGAACAAATATTCTCTTCTCTTCAAAGTATGTTTTTTGAAGATGACTTATAATAACAGAAACGTTTACCTCGTATCCACGTAAAATACATTACATTATTCCTTGAACTCATGTCTAAAAAATAATGAATGCCCAAAGCAGCCTAGCTTAGCATTTTTACAGCAAACCATCACATAATTCGTATTCTCTCATCTAAACCAAGAAAATTAATTTTATGATTTGTGAATTTGCCAACTTGAACTATCAATCTATGTTAGAAAAATAACTTAATCTTGCATATTTAATGGTAAAAACTTTAAATTACCACCACTCATGAAAATAAATGGGTTAAAGCTTCAATGTAATTATTAAAAAAAAAAAAAAACTGAGAACCTCTCACAATTATCTACCTTGGAAAAATATTAAAAAAATTTCTATTTTGTTACGTCATTAAAATGTATTTCTATGTGCTCCCATTCAAACCTACACCCCAATGATCCTCCTACTAAGAAAGACTCTGACCTGTTGAGCTTTTAATTGTTCAATACAGCCTTGAGGCCCAAACATGGTGGTTAGAGAATGTTAACCGATTGAATGTTAGTTAAGTCACACAGTGAATATTTATATGCTTTCAGTATAGTTATAATCCTGAAATTACCGTTATAAAAAGATCTAAGCTGTGAAGCCTATTTGAATTGCTAGCACATATTATCACCGTATCGCCTACTTCAAAGTATGAGCAAACAAATTTATTTATTAAGTGAAATGTATATTCTGGATCTCTTAGACCAATAGTATATATTACACCAGTGTGGCCATGAAGCAAACTGTAAAGATAATTGCAAGTCAGTTACAGAAGGACAAGCTAATAAGGTTGATAAATTCTGCGCGTGGTACCATTTCACCAAGGTACAGAAACTTCCCTCCCTCCCATCCATGAGAGAAATTTCCTCTGGACGGCTTTAACAGCTGTACCCGGTCCATATTCAAAATAAAAGTGGCATACTCAAGGTAAAAAACCAAGGACTTGTACCCTGTACAGTGTTACACACGAGTGCTTGCCATTTAAATACCTGGCAATCCACATGACGAGACCCAATTTCCTATTAGCTTTGCTACAAAAGTTTACGTCTTTCAGGAAAATTAACTTGGAGTCTACGAGACCACCGAGATCAGAGACACCACGATCTCTTTGGATGATACAGAAAGGTGTGTCATAAAAGAAGAATGGCTAGTTAGTTATACGCTTGAACGAAACTACCACTATTTTCCTAAGGTTTAGTGGCATGTGTTTGTGTTTAGCCCACCTCACAGTTAAGTAGATACAAGATTGAAGAGATAGACAGTTTCTGGTTTTAGTAATCTGTATTGATACATTAGTATCGGACAGTCTGAAAACACATACAGGGAGACAGCCGTTGAAGGGAATTGTCAGATGTAGTTGAATTATACTTTTTCTGTTTTTGAAAACCAAAATAGAAATGCCCTGAGGTCTGTAACATGAATGAACTACGAAGCACCCTATATACTGTGACATCCAGAGTGGCCTCCATCCTGGTAACCGGTGATGCGGAAGTAATGGATGGGTCGCTGACCACCTGCCCTGCTTGTTTACAATCTTTGGGGCACAATGGCTTACGCATGAACGCCCCTACCTCATCAATGGACTTTCTAGACTGTTCTCGGTTGACGAGCTAGCTCTGTCACGGAATTTCGGGCGCAGGGGAATTCAAGAAGCTTCTAGATAGAGACCTGCAGGTGATATATACGGCTCGGATACCAGCGCGAGTCAGTGAGTCTAGAGCCTACAGCCCGGGTGTTTGCGGTGACAGTGCGCGAGTGAAGTGTCCGTGTATAGTGAAGTGGTCTACGGAGAAGTACCGGTGAGTGGTTCGTTGTGGGGATCAACGAAGGAGCAGTGCGGTACTTGTGGACGACTTCTGAAGGGACACTGAGGAAACTGTGAGTGAACTGTTAGCATTGGACTGTAGGTAGAAGGGAATTTAGTAAAGTCACTTTGCAATTAGTAGTTGTAATTGATTGCCATTTACTGATGCCATCTAAGATTGTAAATATAAATTAGTTTAACTTTAACAGTAGGCCTAATAGTAAATTGTACTTTTCACAATAGTTTAAAGTTAAGGAAATAACCTATTCAATTGTAATAAGTTAATGTTATAGATTCAATAAATTTAGTAATTGTTTTGTATATCGTGTTGCTTATTTGTGAAACCCACATAGCGATTAATTATTTATAAATTAGGACATAAAAAACGTCACAATACTTATTAAGTATAGTATATAGTAAAATCACCAATAAAAATCATTTGATTATGATCTTAAATAGATAGACTCTTGATATGGCCTCTTAAATATCAAATATATCGTCTTTTGGTTCTATCTATCTTAGACCTAGGATTTACCTTGATACTGGATTGGCCATATCTAAGAAACTAGCGCAGTAGCCTGTCACAGGGCTAGTCCCTTTTCGATCTGCGATGTGACCGGAATAGATTTTACCCCTGTGTCACTCCCGCGGTAAGGAATTCACGTTAAGCTCATTATGACTAAGTGAGATGTCTAACTACTCAATCGCTTGTATCTGAAAGATATATTTGACATGATATGCGTGTTCAACCATGATTTTAATGTGAATTTTACAATTTTAACATTTATTGAAAAATCTAAGATAAAATGCTCAATGTATATACGAAAAGCAAATTCTGTCCGTCGGGAAATAATAGATTTACTGTATAACCATATACGAAAATCAAAACAGGGGCAAAATTATCCATCATTTATCGGGAAACAGTCAAACAGTGGTTATTTTTAGGTACATCTCGTGCAGTTTTGCAAAATTTAATGAAATTCGTTGAGTTACGAGTTATAAGTTATAAAAAACCCACATTAAAGGTCCATGGTCTATTAAGCTTTGTGGTCCCTGTCTATTCATTCATTTTTAGCATGTTTTTTGTGTTACTGATCTAATTTGCTACTTTTTAGACTTAATTTTGTACTCCTAAATAGCTATTTACGGCATGTTGTATGTTCAATGTTAATTTAAAATTTAACTAAATCAATAATATAAGTAAAGTTATTTTGCTGTTAGGGTTTATACGGATCAGTCTTTTGTTGTAGCCCCTCTGTAGTTGTTTATCCAAACAATTGTTATTTACGATATGGATTATGCACATAATTCCTTTCCAAAATCAAGTTCAGAGAATTATGGCTGGAAGTAAGGTGTTTGTCTGCTAATAAATGAATTTATATTGTTGTTGCAAATCTATGTCTTAGTATGAAATTGTATATTTTAAAGTTTCTGACGTTTAATTAGATCAATTATATTAATTTTACCTTCTTAATTAAGAACGGAAAACGATTATCATATAAATATTAAAAGTAAAAATCTGTTAAATTGTATAAGTACAATTGTCACAAAAATAATCAAAATACAAAACTTATAAGGACATTTATTTGCCTGCTTAATGTATCTAGAGTTGCGTGGTAAAATAGGCAAAAGGCAACAAACGTATATTATTTATGAGAATGCAGACGATGTTTTTATAAAGCAGTTTATTATAAAAATATACAAAGTAAACGTAAGCGAAAATTCTGTTCCTCTCACTTCAGAAAAATTTGTGCATTTCTCATGTCCAATTATCTTTCTTCAGTAACTGTGCAGCCTATTGGCTTTGTATTTTAGTTACAGTTTTACTAGAAATAGTGTTAGACATATGTTTTCATAATGTGGAATTGTTAATAAAGATTTCCTATTTGGAAGAATCGATAGACCTATTTTATGACTAATTTGTACCGTAATAAGTTTTCCATTTAATTGTGTGGATATTCACACATAAAAATGCTTCTGAACTTTGTATTACCTAATTTTATAGAAGTTTTTGTCCTGAGCTCTTTATAAATGAGTTTTACAATTGTATCATAGCTTGTTATAAAATAGTTTGTTAGAATAAACAAGGTTTTCAAAGTTTTGGTGTGCTAATAGATGTAAAACTAAAGGTTTTATCAAAATGTGATTGTTTTTATTGTACAGCTCTAAAAGGATTTGCTTTATATTTATCAATACATTTTTTTCTTTTTAATTTGTTGAAATTGAATATAACCATCGATATAGTGATATATATAGGCCTATAAAATAATATTACAAAAGTCTTCTACTAACTATGCATTTGCAGAAACACTATAGTTTACAACACTTTTCGAAGATAAACCTAATTAATAAAGTAAATAGAAGGATTTTTGCAATGGATTTTCTTAAATAAATATTTTACGAATGCGTACGATGTGGTAATAATGCTATAAATAAAAATTAAAATCTATTGTGGAAGTTATACATAGTAAGAAAAAATAACGTACACAACCAAAAAAGAGATCACACGTAAAGGAAAAAAGTGTAAGTGAGCAAAATACCTAAGTTACCAGTTACTTCTTTTAGCCTGAACATGAAGAGGTATGTAAAAACACCATGATGTACGCTTCTGCACTATGTATTATGAGAGTGTTTATTAATTATAATATGACAGAAAATCTATAGCCCATTCCTTGTAAAAGTAGATATCATAAGTTATAATAAGTAGGCCCTACATATATCAACACGAACACTTATTAAAAGATTCAAGGGCACTACAAACAAGTGTTTAAATATTTACAAGCGTACGATGTGGTAATAATGCTATAAATAAAAATAAAAATCTACTGTGGAAGATATACATAGTATGAATATGTACAACGTAAAAAATAACGTACTCAACCAAAAAAGAGATCACACGTAAAGGAAAAAAGTGTAAGTGAGCAAAAACCTAAGTTACCAGTTACTTCCTTTAGCCTGAACATGAAGAAGTATGTAAAAACACCATGATGTACGCTTCTGCACTATGTATTATGAGAGTGTTTATTAATTATAATACGACAGAAAATCTATAGCCTGTTCCTTGTAAAAGTAGATATCATAAGATTTTATAAGTACAGATATCAACACGAACACTTATTAAAAGATTCTAGGGCACTACAAACAAGTGTTTCAATATTTACAAACATACAAAGAAAACGTTCCCTCTGAATAAAATAGCACTCTAAAGTCAGTAAGAAACATATATTTGTTGTACGGCAATTGAATAAGCGAGGATGATGTAACGTATACCGAAAGTCTCGGTTGAAATTCTGCTCAGGGCTGCTGGGGATTTGATTTACTCAAACCACAACACACCTCGCCTTCTCCCACTCGGGCCACAGAAAACACCTACACTATTCCACATGTTTTTAGTACTATTATAATAACACTGTTATAATAGTGCTATAATAATACGTGTTGTTTATTTAAATCATATTAATAAATGAATCCTTTTTATTCAGCTAATATAGAGGTTACACAAGGTATTAAAACGTAATATGTATATTACGTTTAATATATATATTAGGTATATTATGTTATAATATATGTATTAAAACATAATCTTTACAACCATTATGGTAGTGCCTTGTACATTCTAATAGAACATTCCAAACAAATGGTTATTTGCAGTTGAATGTATATAACATTCTTTTAGAGTAAACTCTATCAAGGGGACACACGAAATAAAATACATTTATAATTATTTCTATTTGATATTAATGTACTTACAAATGAATATACTTGTGAAACAGCTTAATAAGACACCTTATTAATTGATATAGAAACAGTTTGTCTTATTCCCATACGATATCAAACTGAAGTGCCAATAACTTTATTTTCAAGGGTTTAGATACATTTTATAGTATACGTAATATAAAAAAGATTTTAGCTTGTTATTATAAAAAACATTTAGTGTGCTTCTTATAATGATTCGATTATGCATGCTCTTACTGTCACAATAAATTCTTTTTAACACTTAGGAAACGTGAGTTTTAAAACTTAGGGCTGAGAGTAACCAAATGAAGTAAGACGTTAACGTTGTGTCATATTCGATTGTGCAAGGTTCGATTGGAACAATAAAACAATTGTTATTATTTTTTTTTATTTAACTTTTATGCTCTCGTTAAAATAATGGACTTCTAATATAAGTGGATGGATTCAAACTACTTTTTACCATATTTAGAAAAAAAAACAAAAAACTACTGTACATGGTTGAACTAAAATGAATTTTAAACTGTTAAATAAAAATAATACAAAAAAATGTTAAACTAAAATGATCCACTTCTTGACTTATTTTTGTTTCTTCTAAAATAGTTTTTCATAGTTTAGGAATAGTGTTTTTAAAACTTTTAATCCAAATTAAAAGAAAAAAATGACAGCTTATTCATGTAATGAAAATGTAGGTCGTAATGTTTGGTGTGAAATCATAACAGACAGTGCCAAAGGTTTCAAGGATTCAAATTATCGTTTTGTTATTAGGTATTTATGAGGTACTCTTTTTAATTCCACCTGTCTATTAATTCTCAGAGGGGGTGGCTAGCACTTGAGGGGTTCAAAATAAGTTCCTCATCTAGTGCATTACAAATTATTTATCTGCCATATCATCTACTCATCACACAATAACGTGGATAGTGGCCTTTCGTAATCCTCTTTATCCCACCCCATAGAAGACACTCATTTGAATCTCTTTTTCAAACCAAAGACCTTGAAAACCCATCCAAAAACGTAATGGTCATACCCGCAATAAATACAAGGGATACAAGTGCCTCACATCATTGTCATACAAATATTTCCCTCCTACCCAAAGAGAAGAGGATTTCTATACTCGCTGCTACATTAAAAATCTTCATCATCGTCGTTACTATGTCCAAGACTATTAGGATCTAAATTTATATTCAGCATAATTAAGCAAGTTTCATACAAAATAATATTAAAAGAAGAACAAAATCCTTAAGATTCTGAAATGTATACTTGCACAGAAATTAAATAGTAACAGAAATAGTTGCCATAAACACTCGTGCAACTATGGCAATACATTGATACAAGAAGGAACAAATGAATTATCAAAGAATTGAGATTGTCTTAGATTTGAATGAAATGCAAGGAATATATTCATTGAATTTACCTTTTAGAAGGTTATATAGCTTTAGGGTTGTAAATGAGGTCGTATGAGCCAAAATAGTATATTTAAAGACATTTTTAACTAACTCCAATGTAAATGGTTCATGACTACTAGTAAGCCGTAAATACTAAGTAATACTAGTTGAACAATCATATTAGTTTTACTTTTTTTAAGCAATGGAAACATGGAAGTAATTTCTTTACTCTAAATAAACCGACAGAACAAACTCCAATAAACTGATGGGGAAACAAATGGTGCCTTCTGTTCCCAAAGGGAATGAAATAGACCTGCCTGAAATCTTGATAAGGGAGGGAGGTGTTGGAATCAACTGTCGAGGGATTACAGAAGGTTGTAAAGAAAGGCAGGGCGTCGGTAACTCGAGGAATGAATGGCTTGTAAAAGGTCTTAATACGGATTGAATTGGGGACTAATTTACCAGCAGGAATCCCAGGTGGGCTATGATGTTGTTAGTTTGCTTCTTGCAGTCTGTCTGATGGCATTGATTCTCGGCGTTGATTTTTCCTCGGGTGGGTTCGGCTTCGGTCGGCTGTCTCCGGCCCACTCCCTTACACTCGCCTGTCGGCGCCCAGTAGCCGGGTGGCGTTCGGAATGTAAGTGTGTGTTGTTCACCGCTACCTTTGCCTGGTGTTACGTAGCGTTACATTGTTCAGACGATATCGTTTATGTTAAGTGAATGACTGGGATGCAGGAATGACTTATAAACTTAAAAACCAATAACTTCCCTGGGTAATGTTTGTTTAACACGATTTTAAATTATTTCATATAATTAAAAAATCTAACTTGATTTTAAATCATAAGAAAAAAGTAATATTACTAGTTATTAATAGAAAATTATAAAAGTAAATAGGTTACTACATTATAGTTAATTCATTTTAAATATATTACTTTCACATAATACATGTATTATTTAAATTCGTCTGTTATTTGATGGTAACTAAATTAAACTCATAAGCATTAATATTGATGCGTTTCATTTAAATTGTGTTTACCCTTTATCTATTATGATTAAATACCAATTCAATAGATTCACTTTTAAAGCATTTCAGAAATCTGATTTAAATAATAAAAAATTAAGGGTTTTTACAACATTTTTTGATTATCAGTATTTATTCTAAATTACGATTTTTAAAATCTTGATAGCTTGACTGTTGTATGTATAACAATTAACATGTTATTTCTCAGTGAGTGTCTTTGTTATATCATTTACATGATGTGTTCTCTCAGTACTTAGTACAAACGACATTGCGACCCTCTCCATGGCTGACATTCAGTGTCCAGTGTGTACTTTGTTGCTGAACGTTCTGGTTGTCGTTTTACTTACTCATATTGGACACAGCAATGTCGTCGTCGACGAGATTGGTAAGTCACGTGATATATCGTCATCTCACTCCTTACCAATACGTACCTTACGTAATATATCGTTTTATGAAGCTGTAAACCTTGTTCTTTCTTACAAATTTAGGAATCCATCATTGTTATTATTTACATCCAAGTGATAAATTTATAATTCTAAATGATATGCGACATTTAAAATAGTTAGTTTTTAGCATTACTGTTATTTTATTCAATCAACAAACGAGAAAACAAATTTAAGCAAAGTTTAATTTTATTTCCAGCATTTACTTCTTTACCTATTTTTAGTAAGTTTCATGGTGAAAGTAATTTGAAATAGGTTTTGTAGAACTCTTTCAAATAGAAAAGTAACAAAAATGTTTGAAAAATATATTTGTTACACAATACACGAATCATATTAAACTCATATTTCTATAACCCATCATAACGTTGTTATCTATTTATGTCAAGAAAGGGCAGTGTTAGAGTATTACAGAAGTAGAAGCCTAATGATGTGTGTTGTATGTGGGCCCATTTCTCACAAACTCTGTCAAGCGATAAATCTTGGTTTGCCCTTTACTCAGGAATTTTCACCTCGTACAAATTCTAACTTTCCAAAGATCCAAAATTTTTTATTCTTAGATATACAGATTATTGTTTTCTAACAGTAAAAATATATATATAACATAAAGTATACATATCATTAGACAACTATGTAATATTATATAAAAGATTGTATGAATCGTCTTTAAATAATATGTATCTTTATAAGTAGTTGTTTTGATCAATATTCAAAAATTATTAATGTACTCAAAATTATAGGAAGATATTAATAAGAAAGAACCTATATAAATGAGAGTACAATTGTTTAAAACTTATGATCAAGTCATCTGTTCAGTGAGTCAACCCAGTTCTTTGTCTGAGATTTATTTCAATTAAAAATATGTAACTAATAAACTTGCATGATAAATTAAATGATAAAAGTTGCTTGTTAAGAACGTTGCTACTCCTAGTGAGGGTAGTGTGCCATCATGGCAACGATGTTACATGTTTCAAATATTTAAATAAGAGTTTAGTTTAAAATGTTTCACATAATCGTATTTAATAACTAACAAAACCTACTAAAAATAAAACAACATTTTTTTTTCTTTTGTTAGGTTTTAGGACGAATATACTACACATGGTATTGGCACATGCAATCAAATTATATTTAGTAACTATTATAAAAATATAATTTGTTATGTTCTTCAAATAATGATTTTTAACTAAATAACATGCCTATATTTCATCAGGAAGTCTTAATATATATAAATACATCCGATAACATAAAGAAACAATCTGCTAAAAAGGAAAGGAACAGCAGATTAAAAGAGGAAGCTTATTTTAATTTTAAATGTGAAGCAAGATATTATCCACAGACCCCTTCCCTCCTGCACAACCCAAGCTCATAACTTTGGTTTAGTAGGTGACACGTTTCTGACATAATCGTAATACCTGGAATACACTGTGCAGAGAGGTGAAGCATAGGTATTATTTACGCAACTAGTTTAAGAGTTTATCTTCATTTTTTATAACACTAGATTAGTTTCATATTAATAGGCACTAACAATAACATTTCTTTTGTCGTATCTTATAAAATGTGTTATCGTATTTTAAAGACAAGCATAGGAATCTCTATATAGACTACTAAAATAAAGTAAATAATTCTATAGGGCTATAAATTAATTCTATTTTATAGGGCCATAAAGCCCTATAAAGTTGCCTATGGCCTTGAGCAGAGGGTTCCGACGTTATCGAAAGATAACGGAGTCAAGCAACATCGAGCGTGGCTGTCCCCTGGATGGGTGACCGTCCGAGCAATCCCGTCCACCTGCCCGGTCAGTAGTGGTGTTTCAGAAGTTACCCTTAAGCCTTTGGTCCTCAGGTTAAGTGTTAGAGAGGGCTTCTTAACCCTAACCTGGTAAATTAAGATGATCTTTAACCTTTTTAACTATTTTATAACTATGAGTCCTGAGACTATATACATTTATTTTAGAAGCTATATACAGGACCAATCCTAACAGTTCTTATTCATCTAACTTAAGTACATAAGTTTGAAAATAGCCAGACAAAGAGGAAAGATGAGCGTGTATTGCACTTAAATACAAATGTGTTGTATTTTATAACTTTTGCCCAACTAATGTTGTATACAAAATATGATTTAAAGCATGATTATAACAAATAATTTAATAAAATAAACATGAGTTCTTGGACTATCCTAATATTCATTTGCAATATTTCAAGACGTATTCTTAAATTACTAAAGTAACAACAATTATATTTTATGTTCATTTCTAATCCATGTTATATCTAGGAGTTTCATAAAGCTTTTAGATGTAATGTAGTTATTATCTGTAAAACGAAAAAGTATGGAATAACCCATACAATTTTAAAGTATATAAAAATAACTTATTTCATCAAACAACTGAAAAATCAGGTTAGTAATATTTTAAACATACAAGTTTATAAATATTGTAAAATAGTTTTAAAACTTGGAAAATATTATTTTCTATGCAATAAATTTTAACAAAATAGTTATTAGGAATATAAAAATAACAGCACTTGAAAATAATTGTTGAATTTAGATTTTAGTTGAAAAGGGTCAATCACATTTCATCTATTAAACTCATTTTATATGTAGGAGTGTGACTTAGGATAGTTTGCTACCTTAGGATTTCATGTTGCTCGTAACAACACTACGTTTATTGGCTTATATTACTAAATAAAACCAAAATCGTTAGGGACTCCACTGCACTACCTGGAAAATATAGTAAAAATCTTGATGTATTAAACAGCAATAAATTAATACAATTTTAAGTTTATCATTAATTTTACTGAACATTACAGATTATTATAACATAATGAATGTAAGTAAAAGAAAATAACTATAACCAAGCATATAGTTTTTCATTCAAAATTATAGTATTGATACTAATATGGATTCTTAACCTTTCCAGTAAACACAACAGTAGCTACCCGATGTGCTCTTATTTATGACACTCTCTCAAATTGTTCAAAACAAGCTGGACTTAATAATTAAAAGGACTCGTAATGAATTTCAGCTGAAAAAAGTTAACTTAATTTCAATCAACATTCAATCAGTCTAAACTCAGCACTTTGCAAACTCTCTTTAAACAATCCATTTACGAATTAATTGAATCAATCTGTTATTTCCCAAAACCGGAAAAGAGTATCTCTTTAATGTTTTTTTGTATTTTTTTAAAATAATTTTGTTTACACATTTTCAAACCTTAAACGATTAAAAAATAATGCCCTATAGTTTCAATTATATTATTTGGAGGTAGACAGTGAAAACAACACTAAACCATCATATCAAATTGTCGTTGAATGTGATGTGGTTCGTTGTTGATTTAACGAGATAAGGGGCACAATTTATTTAAACTTATATCATTAGATATACTGATTATGGAATTTTCAATTATACTGTTATTTAGAGTAGAAATAATTCCACGAATATGACGTATACCACATTGAATCTGTATGCTACATTTTCTTACGACATTTTAACTCTTAAGAGTTTCAATTAAAAGAAAACAAATATTTTACTGATAGTCTTACTGTAAATAATTGTGAATAACAGAAAAGTTTATATTAAAGCTACGAATCCAATTTGAAAAGGGACTTTAAAATACCATAGTCTTAATACTGAGAGGTTAAAAACGTTGTAGTTCTTAAACTACAGTTTGATTTCCTCTGTTACATATGAGTTTATGAAAACTATTTAAAAAAATAGCAGTATCTGAATCATTGGCCATTTTATGTGTGTAATTGTAAATCATATTGTTTCTCGGGGGAGGGGAGGATTGGTTTGTACTCTCTATACATTCAGTAAATAGTATATTTTATTGCCTGACATAAAAGTTTAAAATAAATAACCTGTACTACAAAGGAAACAGTTAAGGTTGTAATCTTTACTTATAATAAATATTTAATTTTTCTTTTTATAGTCTGTTTTGATTAAATTATGGTCAGTCATCCAATTTAACAAATACTCCATTTAAAATAAATTTAAAAAAAACTACTAATATATACAAAAATATATAAATAATGTGCAATGAGACAAAACAACTCTTTAAACTTATTAACATTTCATATTACTCGCAAGATTTTCATAGATTACCAGAAATGTGCAAAAAAACCTTATGTATGACTATATAAAAACCAGTTTTCGGAATCAACTAAACGACTAAATTACCTGGCTGTGACTTAATTCTAAACCTGTAAGAATAAATATAAATAACCTCAAAAATATTAACACAGTTTGTTACATTGTTTATTTTAAATACTAAAAACTATAACAGCATTAAAAGTCAATAATAAAATGTAAAATAAAATACACTTGAAAATTGACAGCAGTGATAACTCACTTAATCAAATTTTTCGTAATTTTTATCCTCATTATAATCTCAAATATATAATGAATGCAGCTAGGAGGGGTGAAGAAAAGTTGTAAGTAACTGTTTTACGTTCATTATCTTGAGACGGCTACAGACTTTGTGCTCAAACAATGCGGGAAGCTAATTAATATATTAAGACAGTATATTTCTTAATAACATCATAATAACTATCAGAAGTTATATATACACATAAATATCCAGAGTATATCGAATTTTGTTTGTTTGTTTTTTTGTTATTTTAAATTATTGTCTACCTTAAAAGTCTGAGTTAACTACTGACGAAGATATAATACTTTATTGAATTACGATTTGTTTTATCTATCAAGACGTCATCTTTGTATCATTATAAATAAATATGAAATGGAGAAAAATATATCTGGAAAATAACTAGAATATAATATTAAAGCAACAACTACACTAAAAATCATGAAAAATATACTATTGTGTGAAGTTATAGGTAATTTTGTTTTATTTCTCTCTTATAAACGCATCTCCCTCTTTCTTGTGCAACATATGAGATCCATTGACCCAACATTGCATTTGTAGTAATAGGCTTATTTTGGAAAACGATAAGGTTTTTTCAATTCACCTACGACGTATAAAGGATTAAAATTGAAACTGAGATAATCCGGCGAATCAGTTTTCATTAAACCTGGCACCAAAACCTATATTTTTTATCTTGGCAGTATAACCTAACTAAACGTTGAGTAGATAGCTTGTCGACCTTATATTCAATTTATATCACAATGCTGAGTTGACTACGAGTTAATTAGTAAAAACGTGGACAAAAATAAATTGTTAAGTTATCTAAAATAATTATAGAAATGAGAATGATGTATTAAAAATTCGAACCTTTTATCTTCATGATTTATTTCCCTTGGTGTTGAAAATATTTTCAGGCCTGGTTTTGTGGTTGATCAGATAAACGAGATTGGATGCTTTCATGGGTATGGGAACACACGATATCTAAGCCCAATACGTCGTAAACCTTGTCTTCGGCAACACACGCCTAATAAATATCTTTATAGAAAAAAATAAGTAACATTATTTCATTAAATACAGTATATATATTTAGTGATAACAATTGTTTTATAAATTTATATATTAATACATTTTATTCAACAAAATTCAACTATTGGTTATTTCATTAATACTCTTAAAGCACAATTTAAAATAAAAGTACAAATTTATAGCGTGTTTTCTTTCTTTTTGCCTAATATTACTTTGACCACTTATAAAAAAACCAAGAAACAAATAACTATTTAGGACATTGAATAATCAACAATCGCCTAATGTTTTAAGTACCTCATGAAAATTCTTCATTCTTATAATACTAAATTCATACAGTTTTCACAAACAAAGTGTGCATGTTTGAACGCGTTTATTTAATTTTATATTTACATGAAGAATGTTTATCGGTAAGGTTATTACTTTAGGTATAGCTTCATTTATATGGCAGTCAATGTATACCTTACCCCTGAAATGATATTAATAAATCAGAGTTAGTTTTCTTTTTTAAAGATAAATTCAACATATTTTAAAAATATATGATAATTTTTTAGCCTCTCTGACTGAGTGACACCTAGTTAACCTAATGTTAACGGCCTCATTGTTGCTATTGACGCAGTGGGCTAGGCTTGGTACTGCACTGTCATCCTGCACCTAGTTACAATGACAATATAAGTGGAATAACACACTAGAGATAGAGTAGTTCTCTTTATAAATTATTATAATTAAATAACATTGTATGGTCTTACATAAAAAAAAAATTTAGAGACATTAAAAATAATTAAATACACCAAAAATGAGTGAATTAGTAAGTTAACTTTTTTTATTAAAAGAAAGTCACTAAAGAAAATATTTAAATACAATTGTTTTGCTTATATATAGTATAATTTATTTAATTATGATCAAAGTCATCAGCATAAATATTGGCAAATTCTAATATCTATGGAGGTATTTTATATTGAAGTGACTTTAATTTGATAAATGTAAAAATCCATAGGAGTAAAAATAACAGATTAGTTCACTCATGTAATTAATCAGTATTGTGAACCATGATATTAATTTGTGAGTTAATATATTTAATAATAATGAAACTTTAAAATAAAACACATTTTTTATTACATACACATTAATAAAACTTATTTGAAATGTAGTTAATTATATTTTTAAATTAATAATACATCCACTAATGATTAAATCATAAAATAATATTGTGAGTGACTTATTTAAATATAACGCACATACTTTACTTTATTCTTTTAAGTTCACTGTACGTATGTGGGTGGGTGGGTGGCTCACTAACACCGTACATGTATGGGAGGATGGATGTGTTATGAACACCATACATTTATGTAAACCTAAAAGGGTGACCATAAGTGTATAGATATGTGAGTGTGTAACCACCACCGTACGTGCATGGGCGTACAGGTCGGTCACTGACATCGTACGCTAAATTCTACTACCATCGTATAAGTATTGGAGCGAACACACTCATGCCACAATCAGCAAGTCGTTAACATACAAGAGCTGATTAAATCTTTTATCTCACTTGATGTCTATACTCATCTTGTATGACAAATTACTGTTGATTAATGTTATCGGGTTTATTGTATTCTCAGTTTCATTCCTATGATTAAATGCCACCACATTTACATACTTATATCAGTGTAAATAGAATGTATAATAAAACAATAAAAATATATTGACCTATAATTTTTCCTTAAAAATGCTTCAATTGTTATATCCTAAAGAGCATAGCTAACATTGCTTACACATTTCCATAAAATATATAGTCACTTTTTTAAGATGCAAACGATTTTTATTTTATGGATCAGTATTAAGAAACAATAATTATATACTTTAGTTACAAACTTTAATATTAGTATATTATTTTAATTTTAAAATTTTCTAATAAAAAATAAGTTTAAAGATATGCTTCATATTTTAGTAACTAAATTAAATCAATTACAGTATAGTTTAAATTGTAAATATTTGTTTTTGGAGACTTGCATGGCTCTATAGAAAACATTCACTAATCTTGAATATGATTTTTCACTAACACATTATAATTTTTAGTTCTAAAGATATGTTTATTTGTTGTTGACACATGTGAAACGTCACATTGAACAATATCCGAACTTATACGTATCATTTTTATAGTTTAAATTTTGTTTACTATAATAATAATAACAATTAACTAAAATGCTACCTTACGTAAAAAATCAATCCAAATATATAAATAACTCTTCTAATACTAAATATGTAAAACAATACAAATTAATTTTAATTGTTAAATATGGTAAATAAATTTATTTACTTATATAACATTTTTAACATGTAAATATGAAATGCCTGTTAATTAGTTTGATTAGTCAGGCTGACTCAATAAATATCTCAAAACGATTACTGGGTAATTGGTACTTGAAATGAAATAAATAAGATAAGTGTAAACGTAACGTCATATAAAAACTTTGAACTTTTATTACATTTCATATCTACGCTAACTACAGTTTATAGCCAATAGCATGTTATATTCATGATTCAAAATAATGGCGATGTATACACCCACCCTCAGGGAGTTTGGGAACGTATTGAATGCACCACAAACAAGAACACAACATCACTTGAGAATAGAAGCAACACTAACACAATCCCTGGAGGCATCCTCTCGTACACAAACTGAACACATCGCCCTGAGACAGCCCTGCATTGCGTCCTTGCAAACTAAACATGTACAATGACTTACCCTTAGTACAAAACTCTAAGCCCTTGTACTTGACTGGATATATCACAGTTCAATTTAATAGTACATGGTATCGACAAACGTGTTTTTATAAAGTATAATTTACGTGTTTCATTTTGAAATGTATATAGAACCATGTGTACTAAATTTTAAAATGTGTATATCAATTATTTTGCTTAAATATACATATAAATATAAAAAACAACAATGTAAATAAATACCACACAGTTTTATTTATTTTTTTAGTAATAATTTAAGGTTTGTTACATCACTATTAAAATGGAAAATAATATAATTTTAAAATGTAACAATACCATTGTAATGTTAGTTGATTTAATCTAGAAACACCATTATTTTTATTTTTATTAAAGAGCTTTACATTAAAAATAAAATTTAAGAGCTAAAAGGGTAAAAGTATTTTGTATTTTACTAGATTTTATTTGAGTTGATTAAGTTTGATAAATATTGTTTAACATGACTAATAATCTGATATACGATTATAAATAAGAATTTGTATATCGTCCCATACATAATTATCTATCATCGATGTTTATTAAAACTAATAAATAACGACAAATGTATGATCTAAATAAAATCATTTATTTAATCGATAGTAAAGCTCCTGTAATAGCACACTAAATATGTCAAAATAGTTTAGATATTGCACTAGTCAAGGGTTAAAACGACTATGAATCAAGCTGTGTTATGATTTGCAGACGAGGTTTCTGTATTTATTTTTCACAAAACTCATTTAGAATACAGAGCTCAATGTATTAAAGAGTTCCTTAACATAGGTCTTTACGATGAGAATTTTGGAATTTTTGTCTCAAATTGAGTTGTAATCCAAAAATGATTTCCCTCTACTTGCGCTCATCAGAGGCTCGTTTTCATACTATATATATATATATATATTTTATAGTACTGCTGCACGTGTAGGGGTGGGTTAGTACTGCTGCACGTGTAGGGGTAAGTGGGTGGGTCACTATATCTACACGAGTAGGAGTGGGTGGGTGGGTTAGTACAGTGAGTTTAAGAATCTTTTAAAGTAATCAAATACCTGTTATGAATGCTTGGGAAGAGTTATTTATTTTTAAAGAAAATTGTAACGATCGTGATAAATTAATAAATGTACAGGTTAATTTTGATTAGTAAATATTTGTTAATAATGTATTTTCAGTGACTAAAAGAACAGATAAGTATCATACTTCTCTTGGATTTTCTCTAAAAAAAATGATGATAACAAGAATCCAATACATAGCTGGTATACTTACCCAAATAACATATATGATTTATACATAATCAAACAAAATCGAACGTGTTTGTTGGTATACATGTTGTTGCATGATACATTTGTAGCTGTAGAACAAAACGCATGATTATAATTAACTTATAAAATCTAACTCTTGAAAAAAAATAGTTTAAAGATCAATAGTTTGGAAGGAAAATAGTTGAATAGTTTTCTTTGAATTTTATTTATAAATTGGGCATACTTCTAACCATTTAATAAATATTTAGTAAACAATATACATCAGAATGAAGATAAAATTGCTAAAGACTATTCTAATATGTAACTGGTGAAAGAATATTTTTACCAATAAACTGTCTTGGGAAGAAACATTTTAGATTGCATCACCAAACCCTTTGAAAATTGGTAATGCAATTGGTGATATAATTTTTGTTTGGCCTTATTAATGACATCCACTCGCTATTACCATCGCTGTTTAGGGTAGACTGTTAAATACGTCCGAGTTGTCCTTATTGTGTGGTAGTTAGGGCTTTGTGTTGTGTAGGGAGAGAAATGATAACCACTCCTGGCAGATTAAAATCATAACAGAGAGTACCTGTACAACTTCTTTATCTAAAGTAACTTTATTGAAGATAATCATTGAGAACAAATATGATACCACTATTGGCTATAGATACAAGAAGACACTCCGCTCTTATGGATATCATGAAATAGTTTTATATATATATTCGGTGAAACTACTTCTGTTCGGCGTTTCGCAAGGAGCACCCGTTTTCTTCCTCTCATTGTATTTCTCCAGCACACGCTGGTGACTATTTAGGTGAGCTAACATTACGCCCAGATATTTTCCGATTGCTTCATTTAAACGAATCTAAATTGAATAAAAGAAATGCACGCTTATGCAGCAAATGAATTGGGTTTGGCAGTCTATTTGTTTCTATATTCAATAATACAATTCAGTAAACTGTAAAAGAGTTTATTCTAAATCATATAGCGAAAAATATCTAAAAATATACATAAAGTCAAAGATGTAATTTAATAATGTAAATATGTTGTTCACATCAAGGTTTCAGAACATTGATTGTGCAATTAACTAATATATTGTTGTTTTGTCGAATATACAACTAATTCCACTACAAATGAGTTTCAGTGGTCACTGTTACGTAAAGTTAGAGTATTTGTGAGCTTACTTACTTATATTTAGATACCTTCATAAGCCTAAATATTATACCTACTATATTTCATAAGTAGTCCAAGACGTTTATACCTTCTAGTAGGCTAGAATACTTACGAGTTCATGACATAAAAGGTAACTCAGAGTCTTTGTCACATATATCAACTGAAAATTGCCCATTGCACAATGGTCCACTCTACTCGGAAAGAATAAAACACATTTCATTTACAATCCCCTTGTAACTAATTAGGTGATGGCTTATATAGCCGAATATCACTTAACGGATACCAGATTTCTTTTGCATAGGACCTGAATGGTTGGTTATTTCCGTTAAGATGATTAATTTCAACAACTATTGTATATCCTTTAAATGTTATATCCTTTCTATGGTAACATCAATCAGGTTCCTTTTTGTGGAAATAATAATTCTTTCTTGAGGTATTTTCACCAACAATAAACCAGAGCTCCTTAGTTTTTTGTTCCAGCAAGACAGCTATATAACTCCTCAGATTAAAAATATAAACTATTTTAGTGTTGTTCTTATTTTATCTTTAACATGCCCATACATATAATCTGCAACATTTAAATTCATTAGCATACTATTTATAATCTGTATGTTAAGAAGTCACAAACTCTAAAATTGATTTATTTCCATTTATATTTAAAAAGAAAATAATACAGAAATACTTTTAAAAAAATAATACGTTTATAGTAGTTAAAGGCAGGTTTGAAATAAGGTTTGAAATACCAAATCGAAATAAATATTTACCCTACTCCTAAAGTTAATATAGGCTACCATGTTTTCCTTTAATTACATAAGACAAAAGTAACAAAAAACTTATCACAGTAATACTGGTAAAGAAGTAACAATTATTACAATTCTGTTAAGATAAAAATAAATTATATTTTATATTTAGTATGATGAGAGGTCATTAGGATGTTTTTAAATCCTACTACGGCCAACGTGTACTCTTAGGCCACTAATGTTAAGGTTTCTATCGGTCTCTCTCTTACCGGGGTGGACGAATGTCTCAAGAATCTATACAGTTCAATGGAGTTAGCCTGGAAATAATCCTTTCCAGTGCAATTGTACTGTGGTGATGTGTTGTTTCTTCATATTGTTATCCATTTTAATAAATTCCTTAGTTGTGTAGGGAGTGTTACTTCTATTCAATAATCCTTCAAATCTAAATGTGGGATTTTTAGTATCTATTAATAATCATGGAGACTATTCTAGTGTACAAAACTACATGCCAATAATTATTCAGCTGACCTTTCTTAAAGTATTAGGAAAACGATTCCTGAACCATTTCACTTTTGATTTAATAAAATAAAAAAATTTCATGACAGCACGGATCGTAACAGTCGAGGTCAAAAAAAATATCCTAATTAATGATAACTGACTGAATTTTTGCAAAACGTTTGACTTTATCATTCTTAAAGCTCTTTTCTTGCTAGTTTTTTAATTTAATGTTATATATGGAACAAACACTCCGGTAAATAGTTTTTAGTTTTGTTACCAAAATTCATAACAAAATTAAAAACTATACATTGGAGTACATCATCTTTTTAGTTTTAAAAGTGCAGCCTCTAAGTATCATTATTACCTGGTATTGGAGTTACCTGGTTAGGTGCACTCATTGAACAACACCCTTCATGGGTGCACTCCTGGTTGGGGTCATATTCCTTGAAACCTACTTTCAAGGATATTAATGCATATTCTGGGCTTTCTCAGGATAGCCACTCAGGACTTTTGTATTTTGGATAGTTTTACATTATTAATTTATTGATTTAATTATTATTTAAAATAATATATGCAGGTATTATAAACAATCCAAATATAACTAATACAAAATGCTGCTATATTAAATAAACAAGATTTAGTTTAAATTTAGTTTTATGGATTTTACAAAGACACTTAATAGATTTTTCATGGGAAAAGGATTTTTTTCTTTAACTACATATAATAAAACATTAGTGTTATTTTACGCTTGATCTACTTACACCAAATATATATTCAAACATAATTGGTTGCTTGAATTTAAACTATTAGAACGTAATACCTACAGTGATTAAAGCCATTGGGACTTTCTCCTTCCACAAAAACGTTTTGATTACAAGTCCATTTTCTATCTTTAGGGAGGTAATTCTCATTTTACGTGACTTCAAGTAATGGGATACAAAATAACTGTGTTTTACGGTCGTTACAATAACGATGTCAATTTGTCTGCCATTGTTCTGATTGATTAAGCCGGTCGAAGGGAAAATGCATTTCTCCTCTGTTACTTCAATACACCTGACAAGTAAAGATCAAGGCAAAAATATATCAAATATGATTATAACAATATTGCTCTATGTATATGGTAAATGTAGCTTTATTACCCTGCGCATATAATGTATTATTAATATTTATTGATAATTAGTAAATTGACATATATATATATATATATATATATATATATATATATATATATATATATATATATATATATGTATATATATATATGTCAATTTACAGTGTATGTGTATGGGTGGGTGGGTGGGTCAATAACAGTGTATGTGTATGGGTGGGGTATTGGCTTGTCAAGTCATGTTACTTTTCGTCACACGAACGTATTACATGTAGTGCCATCCAGAGTAATTGACCCACCCACCATTGATACACTGTTATTGACCCACCCACCCACCCATACACATACACTGTTATTGACCCACCCACCCACCCATACACATACACTGTTATTGACCCACCCACCCACCCATACACATACACTGGTAATGACCCACCCGCCCACCCATACACATACACTGTTATTGACCCACCCACCCACCCATACACATACACTGTTATTGACATATATATATGTTTATGTAACAGCAAATCGTTTATTTGAATTAGGCTGTTGTTTATGTTAATTGAATTATCGATGCAACCCCTGAATGTATTTGATGAAACCTCAATCAATTTGAAAACAATTGTGTGTAGTCACACGACCGATACTAAGCCAGTATTTGTAAGATAAAGCACTTGACAGTTATATTTTCATACTTTGTAATAATGTATACATTAAGTCTCTTATGCAAGTTAGTCCCTATAAGCTTTCTTGGAGGAGAAAGAATATAATATATATACTTTGAGTATATAAAAGGTAAATATTAATGACCATTACTGCATTGTTAAATTCAATACGTGTAATGTATGTTTATATTTAAAATGTTTAAACCAATGTAATCATTACATATGCATATTTTGGATTTAAATATTTTGCTTAATAAAAACGTCTGAAAAGCAAACCATTATTGTTGTGTTACATTTAATTTACATAATTTTTTGAGAGAATGCAGATTTAATATAATAGATGCAATAAGAAAGAATTTGTTGAAACTCAGTTGGTAAATCCTCACTTTTATGGTGGAAACAAGTGGGATGTTAGGGTCCTTGGTGGTTGCCCTACTGGGTGAGACTCACACCCAGTAAAATCACATCGGGCCAGATAATATTTCCTCCTGAGTTGCTGTAAACGCAAATTCAAGACGTTGTCTACTCATGCCTTATTTAAAGACTCTTCTATTTTTTGTCGTACCTTATAGAGCCGGATGTCTATTACAGTAGTACTTTGACCCGATTTCTTTGTTTTCTGAACCTCCTTTACGGAAATACGCATGTTTGTCCATTTCTGCTTTAAAACCCCTTTTATATCGTGAGAACAGAATTAAAAAAAAAAAAAAAAAAACCCATAAACCAAAAATACCAACTATTTCTCGTGTTCCTCTTACAAGTTTTATATATTATCAAAGGTGAAATACCATATACCAAGGACAAAGGCCGTTATGTGTTGAGTACAATGGGTGAAAGGCTTGCATGCTAGCGAGAAGTGGTTTCCACTGATTACATTAAAAAAAATATGCTTAGTACATAATTAAGTGTTTGATAAATGCTCAACTCAGCTTTATTTTAACATTTTATTATGTATTTTCAGTGGACGTGGTTCCAGCTGAGGCTGTTGCTGGAGCAATCGCCTTCCTCCCGTGTGATCTCACCCCTCCCATCTCTGATGACAAGGTCCATCTGGTGATCTGGTACAAGGACTCCATTGACCTTCCTATCTATAGGTACGTATAATATGTGAATAAAGCTCTCTAACCAACACATTTAGATTGATAGGCGTCTACAGTTAACTAACTTGATAACATATCATTTCAGCTCACTTAACTAACAATATTGAGAGTTTTGTTAATAACAACAATAACAAGGTGCCAAATATTTTTTTAATTTTTATTGAACTGGTTGAAATGGTAAAACCAGTAAAATAATTGTTATAACATTAAACATTTTGATTCTGATATAATACCACTGGCTAAAGGAACAAGAAGACTATATACTCATACTGGTTCCATGAAGCCGGGTTTCTTGTATAATGAAATTTGTTCATTTACAGTTTGAGCATATAGCACAAGTGGTGTCCCTCTTTATAGATCTCTTCATCCCTCTCTCTGTCTCTCTCCAGCACATGCTGAAGTGACTAATAGCTAAGCAGTCACCAAACAGTCGTCCGAGTGGTAATTTGGAGCCAATCGCCGTTAGATAGCACCACTGGTGCGTGTATACAAAAATAATGTCCAAGGCAACAACAAATGAATTGCCTTGGAATTTATTTTTTGTTTCTACAGCCAGTGCATTAACAAATTTGGCTCTTTATCACTATACAGTAAAACATCTTGGATAACATAATCTATTTTTATAAAGTGTGGAAGAAAAGTCCTGGAACAGATGATTACTTTCTGAACGACTATAGATACAGCTATAAAACCTGGCACATATATACTGCACCTATTAATATACTTTTTCATATAACTAGAGAATTTCTGTCAATCAGAGAGATGGCTCGCAAGGAATCAGAAGAGAATCTCAAATGAGAGCATATGTCAAGTAGTAAATCAAATTAAAGGTCTATAGTAGTAAAAAGTACACTACCAAATCCAACTCAAAAGGTTCGCTCCTTAAAAAATAGCACTACTGTAGTTTAAAGTTTTAAAAGATGTAATGAAAGTCCTGTCTTAGTCCTGGTTGTGATGAAAGAAATGTGCAGCAAGCTTTCTTTTCACACTGTATTTTTCCTGTATTTTAAAAGTTTAACGTACCACAATTGTACGCAATTTTTTATTTAACAGCTGTTAATATAATAAATTAATACAGCTGAATAAAAATACCATGGGAATTTTGGTCGTAGAAGGAAATCCTTTTTAGTGAGCCTCTACAGGCCAAGATAAACATATGTTACCGGCAAAGTGTAATATCAGGCATTGTATAGAATACCTAGGCATTCTATACATTGCCAAAAGTAAGCAGGCAAAGTGTGAAATTTTAAACATTTAATACTTTGCCTAGGCATTCTAAAGAATGCCTGCTGGAGTTCAGGCAGAGTTAAAAATCTGTCTGTTCCATTGTTTTCAAGTTACAACGTGCTTGCCTCACCTACTCCCCCCGCCCATCCCCGCTATAACGCTGCTCTCAGTTCTGTTCCGTCACGCCACAGTATTGTACTAGGCCTACGCTTCAGTTCTGTTCTGTCGTGCCACTGTATTGTTGCTTGAAAATGTCACAAGTGAACAGTAGTATCAGTAGTTCTAGTGATCGTTTATCGCTAATGAAACTTCGTTTTAGTGCCGAACTTGTAAAAATTCGGAATGCAAGTGCTAAAAATAGTGTTTTTTTGACTGAAGACGACTATAAGAAGCTGGTGTTGGAGGTCGAAGATGCCAAGGCCAAGCCCAGAAAGGAACCTCGTCACTACTGGCTACTCAACAGGTATGATGTAATGATCGTAGAAAATGTGCAAAAACTAATACACCCATTAAAACAAGGAGAGAGTGTTGTAAAATTTTATGTCCACGATTCAGATTTATTTACTGTTCTCCATGAAGCTCATGTAGCTATTGGCCATGGTGGAAGAGATCGAATGTTAAAAGAACTAGATATTAAGTACAAAAATGTTACACGTCATGATGTTGAGCTATATATTAGTTTGTGTGAGCCATGTCAGAAGAAACAAAAGGGTTCGAAAAGAGGAGTGGTAGTAAAGCCCCTGATTTCATCAGAATTTAATTCTCGTTGTCAAGTAGATTTAATTGATTTCCAGTCACAGCCCGACAGGGAGTTTAAGTTCATAATGGTCTATCAGGATCATTTGACAAAATTTGTGATTCTTAAGCCTCTCAAAACTAAAACCGCTGAGGAAGTAGCATATCACGTAGTTGATATTTTTACTCTCATTGGAGCACCAAGTATATTGCAGTCAGACAATGGAAGGGAGTTTGCAAACAAAATAGTGTACAATTTAAAAGATTATTGGCCTACATTAAAAATCGTTCATGGCAAACCACGTCATTTCAAAGTCAGGGTAGTGTAGAACGTGCAAACCAAGATATTGAAAACATGATTTCGACTTGGATGCAAGATGAAAAACCTGACCGTTGGACTGAGGGATTGAGATTTGTGCAACTTATGAAAAATAGAGCTTTACATTCAGGAATCAAAAGAACGCCCTATGAGGCTCTCTTCGGCTGTAAAGTAAAGGTCGGTCTTACAACATCTTCTCTGCCTCAAGACATTTTGGATTCCATTAACAGCGAAGAAGATTTGGAAAGAGTGGTTAATAACATGCACACAACAGAAACACAAACAATGTCAAGTCTAGAACCTCCACTCCAAACCGATCATAACACTTCAGAAGTTAATGAGGCAACCGTTGATGTCTCGGTCAGTTCTAGCCTTCTACAAATGTGTAGCGTTTGTTTGCAGCAAACTAATGAGAAACAAAACTGCACAAAATGTTTAGCGGACATACATATTTCATGTGGCCATTCAATTCAGGGGTGTGATGATACTGAAAAAACCCTGTTGTGTGTCCCTTGTTTTAATTCGGAAAATATTGATAAAGAGAGGAAGAGGTCAAAAGCTCGTCTTGAAAAACAAGCTAAGAAAATGAAAGCTAATTCCGATAAAAAGTTTCCCCCCGTCACCAAAGGAGTCACTGTTCGTGTTCCAATTCCTGACGTTGACAAAGGAAGAGGTGACTTGAGAAATATTCTGGCAGTGGTCATGGATACGACAGAAGATGGGTTTTACAAATTAGGGACCGCCAATGGAGTTTTGAAACAACTGTACGCAAGGTCACAGTTTACAGTTTGCAAAAAATGCCTAGTTCGAGTAGAAGACGTGCCTGATCAAGAAACAGGACTTCGTACCGTTGCAACAGCTCAGTCAACAGGAAGCGGCCAAGGATTTGTGAGATGCACTTGCAAAACTAAATGTCAAACCAAACAATGTGCTTGTGTTAAAAACAATCGAAAATGCAACTCGAAGTGCCATAGTTCTCTTTCTTGCTGTAACAAGTAATTTCTTAAATTAATATTTCACTTTTAAATTTTACTCTAGTAAAATATGAGGATTTTCAGATCCTATGTTTAATACATTTCATGTTTGTTATTTGCAATAAACAATTTTTAACAATGTTGTTCATTTTATACTTTGCCTGCAAAACTTTCGACATTTTATATAATGCCTAGGCATTATACACAATGCCTAGGCAAAGTTTGTACAATTGTTAAGAAATGAGTTTATTTCATACTTTGCCTGGATTCACTCGGCAATGTATACAATGCCTAGGTATTCCATACAATGCCTGAATTGTACACATTGCCGGTAACATATACATTTGAAGTTAATTGGACGTATAGTTTTGGAAAAACCAGCGATGAATGGTAAATGGATCTTATATACAGAGTGGAAGAAAGTTCTCGGAATAGATTATTAATTTCTGAAGGATTACAGATAAAGCAATATAACTTGGCACATCAACACTGCACCTACTAATATAGTTGTTTATGTATCTACTGTTTTTATGTCATATAATTAAGACTGTCATTTTCTTCAGACTGTTTTTCTGAGTCTGAAAAAAATATTAATGAGAGCTTAGGTCAAGTACTACATCATATTAAAGGTCTATAAACCCACAAATCCGACATCAAAAGGTTTGCTCCTTAAAAAATGGCGCTGGTTTAACATTTTAAGAGATGAATGACAGTAAAAAATCCAATTATATTAGGTTTATTAGTCTTTTTTTAGCTCAAATTGGGAAAGTTAGACTTTGTAAATTCATACTGAACTTAAGAAATTGTTTTTAGGATAGTTGGTGACTCTTCACTTCTAATCAATGATGCCCCATAAGAAGGTCGAAAAAATATTTAAAGTAGCATAGGTCAAGATGTACACAATTTTAAAAGAGTTGTCTATCACCGGAGAATACCACAAACAGCACTCATAAATGACCAAAACTGGACTTTCATTGTATCCTTTTGAAACATTAAACCAGCTAAATTTTTTAAAGGAGTGAATCTTTTGTGGTTGGACTTGTGGGTTTATGTTCTACTATTATAGACATTTAATTTGATGTACTACTTGACCTATGATCTCATTTATTAATTTCTTCTAAGTTCTTGCAGGTTATCCCCCTGAAATGAAAAAAAAACAAAAAAAAACGGTACTTACATGAAAAATTAGATAAACAAGTGCATTATTGATATGCGAAGATTTATTGCTTTATCTGTAATCGTTCATAAATTAATAATCTATTCCGGGACTTTTCTTCCACAATGTATATATACATTATATATATATATATATATATATATATATATATATATATATATATATTAGTATATACATTACTAAAATTAATATACAGGCTTACATCAGCTAATGTACATTACCGTAATCAACTTATAAACTACTTGTCATTCTTGTAATGATGATTGCTTTCCTATAAAAGAGAGTTCGTTAAGGCTAGTATGCCATTTCAAAATTATTTTTTTCAACGAATATATGAATTTACAAAATTATTTTAATCATCATATTTATTATTCTGTTTATGTAACAAAAGAGAGTTTTGCATTGAATAATTTTGTGTCAATCAAAATATGACAAAATAATTTTAAGAAAGTAATATGAAACACACAAACGAACTTTCTATTTTTTATTTTTTTCATTTACGTAGTACTTTATCGTTTTTAAAACAATAAATAGTACTTCAATGCAAATGTTTATAAAACACAGTTATTAAATTGCATTTGACATTTTACATATTATTAATGTAGTTATTTCTTATAATTCTTAAAATAAAATATTATTAAATGTCATAGTTACGATGCTCGCGCTACGGCCCCTGAAAAGGGGACTCACTGGAGGGCAGAAGGATCATTTGGTGAGAGATCGTACTTCCGTTACAAGGACGTGCCCTCGAAGCTTGTCCTGCAGGATATCCGAGAGGCTGACGCAGGGTTGTATCGTTGCCGTGTGGACTTTCGCAAGTCTCCGACGAGGAACTCAAAAGTCAACCTTACAATTATTCGTAAGTAAATTTTTAAGGTTTTTTATCTAAAAATGTTTTATGAATAAAATTTTTATATTAAATCCCGTTTTCTTCTTCATTATATGACTACCTATAAAATTCTGGTACATTAATTTGTTAATTAATTGATCTGTGCATAATTTTAAAAAAATTGTGTGTATTTTGTGTTTTTTTTCTGTTAATGAAGACATATTGTTTTCAGACGTATTTGGCATCTCTTTTATAGATATTGTGAGTTTCATATTGAAATAAAAATTGTATCTAATAAGTGATTTCCTTTACCTTAAAAGCAATTAATCATAATGTATATAGTGTGTCATGTAAACGTTATAAAAAAGTATCTTAACTGAAGTAAAGTTCTGCCATATTAGCTATCTGTCAGGGCATCTAACTCCACGTTAACACATGCCATGCCTTTAATTACATTTTTAGCATTTAATGTTTAAAATATCAAACAGTGTAAGGGGTTATTTACCAATACCACTATACGTGTTTGGGTGGGCGGGTGGGTCAATACCACTATACGTGTATGGGTGGGTGGGTGGATCAATACCACTATACGTGTACGGGTGGACGGGTGGGTCAATACCACTGTATGTGTATGGGTGGGCGGGTGGGTCAATACCACTATACGTGTATGGGTGGGCGGGTGGGTCAATACCACTGTATGTGTATGGGTGGGCGGGTGGATCAATACCACTATACGTGTACGGGTGGGTCAATACCACTGTATGTGTATGGGTGGGTGGGTGGATCAATACCACTATACGTATACGGGTGGGCGGGTGGGTCAATACCACTGTGTGTGTATGGGTGGGTGGGTGGATCAATACCACTATACGTGTACGGGTGGACGGGTGGGTCAATACCACTGTATGTGTATGGGTGGGCGGGTGGGTCAATACCACTATACGTGTACGGGTGGGCGGGTGGGTCAATACCACTGTATGTGTATGGGTGGGCGGATGGATCAATACCACTATACGTGTACGAGTGGACGGGTGGGTCAATACCACTGTATGTGTATGGGTGGACGGGTGGGTCAATATCACTGTATGTGTATGGGTGGGCGGTTGGATCAATACCACTATACGTGTACGGGTGGACGGGTGGGTCAATACCACTGTATGTGTATGGGTGGGTCAATACCACTATACGTGTTTGGGTGGGCGGGTGGGTCAATACCACTATACGTGTATGGGTGGGCGGGTGGATCAATACCACTATACGTGTACGGGTGGACGGGTGGGTCAATACCACTGTATGTGTATGGGTGGGCGGGTGGGTCAATACCACTATACGTGTATGGGTGGGCGGGTGGGTCAATAACACTGTATGTGTATGGGTGGGCGGGTGGTATCTAAATGGTCGTTTGGTGGTGTAATAAGATTTTTAAAGGTATTTGCAAAGTTTGCAGATATTAAAGGCTAGGTCGATAAAGGTATTTTGATAACCTAGTGGTCAACACTCCTGATTGCAATCGTGAGAGTTTTTTTACATTTAGCTAGATGAGTTTGTTTGTTGTACACTAAAATCATTTAAATACTAAATAAAAAAAATCTGGCGTAGTCAATGCCAATGTACGGTATGGGTGGGCGGGTGAGTCAGTGCTAATGTACGTATATGGGTGGGCAGTTTGGGTCATCACCAATGATAATGTACATGTATCTTAAATTCCAATGTACGTGTATAGATGGGTGGGTGGGTCAACACTGTACATGTATAGCGGGTTTTTATAATATACGTTGTTGTTATTATCGTTGGTATTACAGCCAAAGTATACGTGTTGATGATATATTTCAATACCATCTAAAAGTTTTCAATTCAGGTTTTTATCAATTCGCTTTTGTTTCCAGTCCCTCCTCAAAAACTCAGTGTGCTTGATGACAGAGGGGCCCACATCCAACACTACATTCTAGGGCCCTATCCAGAGGGAGCGAGTGTGGAGATCACTTGCTTGGCTACTGGAGGTGTGTGTCTATACATATTGATTCATACGCATGAAATAATTTAATTAATGTTTGCATTTTTGGTGATTTGAATATTTGCAATTATTTAACAAACAACAAAGTTCAAAGATAAAGTGAATATTGCATTCGTAAATTGTATAAACGATGAAGTGTTGGATAAATTAGAATAAACAATTAACCTACTTGAATATGTCTCAATATATATATATATATATATATATATATATATATATATATATATATATACAGCATATGGTTTTTTGTCATTTACCATTTATTAATTGAAATTTATATTAAAGCTGTGCAATATACTTAAAAAAAACTCCAAAATGCATTAGATATTAATGAACATAAAAATATAAAATAATATCCTCTAACAAAGCTAAATCAAATACACTCTGTAACTATGTGATCCATCGTTTGAATAGACTCCCCACGATCACACAACTGATCTAGTGTCAATCTCCATTAGTATTTAAAGCAGCTACAGCTGCCCACTACTGTTCTGAAGCGATTCAACAGTGTTCATTCCCTAAGAGGGAGATTTATCCCACCTACAGGTATTAAGATGGAACTTATTTCTTCCTTCAAAAAAGTTTTACTATATTGTCCAGCTAGTATTGGGTGAGAATGGTTAAGAAAAACTAAATAAGTTAATTTCAGTTTAAACTGTAATTGTATTGCAATGATCTTATTAATTTTTAAAATTATATGTTAAAATTATAGTTTAAGTAATAAAATATATCAAACAACAACAAAATGTCAATCATTATACTAATGACAAAGTAAACTAAAGTTATCGTCATTTCAGGTAGGCCTCTGCCCAGAGTGACGTGGTGGCAGGAGAACGCCTTGTTGGACGACTCGTTCGAAACCCTCTCGGAACGAAGGGTAAGGAACATTCTCCATTTAGAGCGGTTGGAGAGGCGACATCTGCACACGGTTTTTACTTGCCAGGCAGCCAACAACAACCTAGTGGCGCCCATCTCCAGCGCAGTCACTCTGGACCTATACTGTGAGTGTGAATATATAACAGTTAAGGTGTATATAGACTGCACAACTAAGTTCATGGCAAGGAAGTTGACCATTCTTGGTATAGTGGGCATGTTCAGGGCTAGTCTTAGCGTATATATATATATATATATATATATATATATATATATATACATATATATATATATATATATATATATATATATATACATATATATATATATATATATATATATATGTATATATATATTGGAGGGCTTCCTCCTGAGGGGGGATGGTCACAGTAGACCGTAAGGGTTAGGGGAGGGTGGTGTTAAGGGTCAAACCTCGGAACTACCTTGTGTTAACCCTCTGCCATTGAGAGTTTAAGGTCAGTTTAGAGTGCCCCCAGTTCCTAAAGATACAAGATAATTGATGGTCGTCCAAGACTATTATATAGTTTTATTGATAATTGAGGTCAAAAAGGATTCATGTAGCAGTATAATACGAACGTGTACATACTTTTATACAGTGGGATAAGTATTAATTTTTTCTGACCAATAACAACACAATGCACTTGACACAATAACAACACAACAGCCGTATGTAAAGTAAATACTGTATGTATTACAGGAATATTCCATAACAAATATTTATATTTAAAAACATTCTCCAATATAAAAACAATCATAAGTAACCTAAAGTTTGTAAAAACAACTAAATCATTTACAAGAAGGACCGATATTAAAAATAGGGAAACGCTACTACCTAAAATAAATTTTGTTGTGTATTTGTGAGTTTAGTGAATCTAATTAGTCACTCCCTCTTTAATATAAGTTTAACACTATAAAAATATCATTACGAGCGATATATAGAAAAAGATCAACTCTATATCATTTAAAACCATCTATAAGTCACAAGAAGTACCTTTTTTAAGATGACGCAGTTTTAATGCAGACGTAGTAGAATAGATTAAGACTACATACCTGTATATATCACGAATTTATCTTTCACTTTAGATTTTACGTGTTTAAATCTTATTCTCAATAAAGCATTTAAGAATTGGATGTAAAGCATGTTATAGTATTATTATTGTAATTATTTTTTTTTAAATGAACAGCAAATTATTTGACCTGGCTTCCCAATATACACAAAACAGCAAGAGCATTCTTTCTTGTAAAATGTGTAACATAATTTAAATCCTCGTATGATTTTTTTATTATTTATTTATTTATTTATTTTTTGAGGTACTTGGGAAATGAGTTTCGATAGAATATTTAATTTTGTATTTTGATTCATAGAAGGGATACAATATAATATAATAAAGAATAATTGTATTTAAACTCTTTAAATTTAACTGTATCATATTCAACTGCATATTACTAAAAAATTAAATAAACAGTGGACATTTATAAACCCTCTTTAATTATGTAAACAGTACATAAAAATAATTGCGAGTTTTGTGTTTGGAATTTTTTTCCTTCATTACTTATTTTACTAAGTTGGGTGCCTTTATTACATTTTTGATCATTGTTTCTACTGTTAGTTATCTTATTGCTGGGTTATGTTTTAGTTAAGGACTAATTTATTAAGTATACTTACGATACATGCACAAAGATATTCTCTTATATAATATATGCAAGAACACGTACAGCTATATCCCTAATAAGAATATTCTATAAAAAAATTTATTTCATAGCATAATCGTAGTATTATTATAATAATTCAACTTCTTCTGGATTCATGAAAACAAACTTTTTATAAAAAGTAAGAAATCAAAAAGGAAGTGTAGGGGTGGAACATTATCAGCCCAACAAAATTTATATCAATGGTGTTAAAATAACAATAATTTGTTTCATTAGAAAATATTTCTTATGATCCTTATTCATTTGCCTCATTGTTGGCAACACTGTACGATAAATACAGGAAACAGCGTGTGTTGGCTAGTGTCCAAACATATGGGTCTTTCCTATCTCAGCAGATTTACAAAGTAATGCTAGGTAAACTCAAATAATTACAACTCTAAACAGTTAGTTAAATGTTGGTAAATAAAACTGGTTCTTATATTTTATTAATATATATATCGGCAATATAAATGTTATAACTCAAATATAGCTTTTTGATGACTCAAATATAGCTTGAATTGCAGTTCTGCAAACGTAAATAGGCAATAAAAGGTGTATCCTGCTAAAATTAGATCTGGATTTATGAAATGCAGCCGTCATTTTATAGTCCTTTTTCTAGCTATCAGACATGTGTTACGAGCTCTGATCTGCTTCATCCCAAAGGAATTTATATATTTCCTAGTCTCGATATTATTTGGTATTGGTAGTAAAGATGTCAACCTTCAGTATATTGGCTATATAACAACTTTTAATAAAGTTTATATATCATAATCTTAACGCTGCGGACGAGAAAATAACTCACGACATATGATGAGACACCCTAAAGTAACTTGCAGGAATATTTTGTACAATATATTAGGCCTATTGTTTCTAAAAAATATACTAACACTGAAATGGGATAAAAAGAAAATCTGTATTGTAACGTAAAGGAGTTGTCAGATCATGTTTAGTGAGTATATTAGGATTTGTAATACTAATTTAAATTAATACTGTCAGTTTTGCATACAATATCATTTTAAAGTAATGGAAAATACAAAAATGTTCTATCTATAAATAGTAGCTTTATATGTTATTCATTGAGAGGAAACTACATCATATATAGTATATTTTATTTGGGTATTTTATTTTACTATGCCTATTTATGAATATAAAAAATATTATTTTAAATATCTTTATCATACATCACATATCAATTTAACAAGATAACATCTGGTATAATTCAAACTATAAATGGTAGACTAACATTATATTTAAGTTGGATACTCAAACATTGCACTATTTTAAACTACATAGCAAAAAATACATAGAAAGTAAGAAAAATACTAAAAACATATGATTAAAATTACTTTAGTTGTTAAAATTAAAAGGCAGTTTTTTATAGTAAAATGAATTTTTATTTTGATCAGTTTAGATAATTTTAAACATAGCTTTACATTGTTTATCTTAATTTTTGTATATTTTTGCTATGTGGTTGAAGTGTTTTTAATTATTCACTGAATATATCAGCAATTGCAGAGACATTACTCTCCTAATTACGAATCAGGCTTAGTTTATTTGGCAAAATATTTGAATTATGTGTCTATAACATCCGGAAATTATTATCCAAAAGCAAAATAAATTTATTAAAGTAATGCAGTATGTTAGAAATTATCTGTACTATTTTATACAAATTAACGTATTTACTAACATTAACATAACCATACAAACATAAATTACATAAATTTTAATTCTGGTAATTTAGGAATTAATGTGAATACCACTCTACTGTAAGGGTGGGTGGGTGGGTCAATACTACTCTACTTGTAAGGGTGGGTGGGTGGGTCAATACTACTCTACTTGTAAGGGTGGGTGGGTGGGCCAAGACCATATTAAGTGATTATTTTTGTAGTCTTTAATCTGTTTATAAACTACACCCCACCTTATACACGTACAGTGTTATTGACCAACCCGTCCACCTATACACGTACAGTGTTATTGACCAACCCGCCCACCCATACACGTACAGTGTTATTGATTTCCGGGTCATCAATTTTTAGAAATATTTAGTTTCTGCCACTTTTATTTTTCAAGAGCAGTCTTTATACAATATCAAGATGGAAAAGTTCCTTGTAGGCAATGCTGTCTTAAGCTTTACACACGACAAGCTTCAGCTTTCTACTTATACAAAAAGTGGGCCAACGAATCTCCCCTTGTTCGAATAATTGATAAGGAGTGTTGTATTTCCGGGATAAAAAAATGGACTATTTTAAAACAGAAATATATACTAATTGGCGTACTCTTCCAGTGGACCCCCTTTGGGTTCGGCTGCTGGGTCAGAACCGACCTATGTCGGCGGACCAAAGCTACGAGGTGTCTTGTGAAGTAGTGGGGGCACGTCCAGCCCCCATCATCTCTTGGTGGAAGGGATCTCAGCCCCTTAGGAACGCTAGAGAATCGGTGAGTAACAATAGTTTTATGGATTTTATAATTGTATTACATTTAAATGTGATTTTGGAAATTTCAAACGTTTATTTTTAACATAATAATCTTTTTAATCTAGTGTTTGTTGATAAAGTTCTCATGTTTTGTTCTTTGCTATAGTTATTTATATGTCTAACAGTTAGTGAACGACATTTCTTTTTAAAGGGGATATCGTAGTATACAAGCATTCAATTGTTTCAACATTTTCTTACATGCATATTGATTAAATTAGTGGAAAGGATCTTATTAAGTAAAGGATAAGGAATTAAGTAGCATCTGAAGATGGTTAAGAGTGTTTGTTACACCTGTCGAAACGTTGCGTTTGCTTTTCAAAACACTTACAGCGTTGGAAATATCTAAAAAATATACCAACAATGAACAATCCAATGCAACCATGAATTTGAAACATCAATCCAAATATATTCAACAAATTATTGTTTCTTCTAAATGTGTCCAAAATTGTCTGGGTTAATTTTAAATTAAACGAAAGATGTGTAAGACCCAAATAAAGTAAAATATGTCGATACCCATTTAAAAGCATGTATGAGTCCAATGTGTCAGATTCGCAATAACTGTGATGAAGTAATTTGCAACACTAATTACTTAGGATGCATAAAAGGTTAATAAATGTTATTAAAAGAGTGCTTAGAAAGAAAAACCATTCTTCAAATAGTTTTAATATTGAGCTATTTGTCTATTCACTCGTTTAAATTAAAATATTTTCGGTCTTTTCCACTTATTTAACTGATTTATATTTGATATTTGTTGTTACAATCAATATTATTTTGATATAGTCAGGTACGTTTCTTCATTAAAAAACATTATATGAACTCAAAGTGTGATGAATTTGTGTATTTTATGCCTCAGAAACACAATTTGTTAAACTTATAACTTGTCTACTAAGAAATACATTTTTATTAATCACCATAAAACAGGATTTATAAAACTCTCACGAGTCAGAGTTTCATTTACGTTATTGTTAACTTTATCTAGAGGATGGTCAATCATATTTTCCCAGCTCTGTTGAAAAATATATGTTTTATCTATATTCCTTAGGCCAAGATGTAGATCCCTCTTAGTTTTATTAAGAGGTGTCATTATGGTTATTTCCTAGTAGTATTTAGTTTATTTACCACAGTCCATTTCAATGCCTTTTTAGTAATTTCATATTCTTCAAAGTATTTGATGAAAGTTGTAAGGCACAATACTTAGCAATGACAGGCGCGAAATGATAGTGGTAACAGCATTGTTGCAGGGGTCTACCGATGGCAATGTTACAGTGAGTGTCCTCAGAGTCACCCCCAGTGTGGAGGATGCAGGAGAGACACTCACTTGCCGAGCCACCACCCCTCCAGCGGAGAGGAACGTCCTTCAGGACTCCTGGACCTTGAATATATATCGTGAGTAACTCTGTATTGCCCTCTGTTATGTTAAACAATAGAATTACCTTCTGGTTGTTTATTGTTTATGAGTACTTTTTCTTTGTCGAATATTTTTAGACCGATGGTCCTACAGAACTGTTTTGTATAAGTTACCAAAAGTGTATCTATTAAATAACATCGTTTATTTCGAAACATTTTGAATCTATAACTGTTGAAAAGGTTGCCATGAAAAGTATGTACAATATTTTAAGTTATACAGTAGAATTTTAATATTTATATAATTGTCCTAATTATAGTATACTTTAATTTTAAATACAGTTCTACAAGATGGATTTATGTATTAGCTTTCAATATCACTTAAATGGAACTATTTTTAAACTTAGTTTAGTGAAAAAATGGATACAGATGTAAAAATAAATTATACACTAAACCATTATACAAGAAGGAAGTATTAAAAAAAAAAAAATACTACAAATGTATGATTAGCAAATATTATAAATATTTTTATTATTAGGTCAAATTAAATATAAAGTACTAACGTTAAGAAATGTTCCAGTTTATGTTTTGGCTAACTAATATCATATTATTTAATTTTTTAATAGGGACTATAAGTATAAGTGTGTTTAAATGTAAGTTCATAATTAAGCTACTAAATAAATAATTATATTATATATTTAATTTTAAAACACTATCAAATACCAAGTTTATTAGGAATTTATGTCATATCCTAGGGTTATCAGAAGCCAACACGAACTTAATATGGGGTTAAAAATGAAAAACAATTCATAATTACGAGTTAAAATTTACTAATATTACAAAAAAGTTTTTGTTACAATATTAACCAAATACACAGGTAAATAGTGGTGTTGTTAGATACAATTGTGTTTTTGTTTTCAGATGTGCCAATTGTGTTCCTAGAGTTGGTAGGAAATAATACGGGCACGATCGTTAAAGAAGGCATGAACATAGCTCTCAAGTGTAGAATCCAGTCCAATCCTTGGGTTTATAGAATCAGCTGGCGACACAATGTAAGTGTATTGTCATGAAATAATATATTTATGACCATGTAAAATAAATGATTATAAGCTTAACTAGTTAAAAGTGTGCTGTTTAATATAATTTCAACTATCAAAAAAATAAACTATTACATATTTTATTTAATTCATTAATTTAATATTAACAATTATGAGAAATAAAATAATTATTCATTATTAATTTGGTTTCAGTCTAGTATGACAGTGTAAAATAACTACAAGTATTTTAGTAAGATTAGACTATAAAATAAGGAAAACTTAAAATAAGCCTAGTTCACTTTTATTTCAGAAAATATGTATTTATTATAAATACATTTTATTTTTAAGCATATAAAAATTATAGATTAAATAAATAGATTAGGTGTGATAGAAAATCTTACTAATATTGCGTTCATTTCATTATGCATTTATTTTAGTGGTTAGAATGCCAAAGCGCTTTGTATGCAAATTAAAAAATTATATGAAACACTCAGATTGGATAAAGAATTGAAATGTTCTAGTTTTGTCAAGACGTACTGTAATGTAAAGTTTATTTTAGTTCTTCCTCATTATCTGAAAGTGTTTTGTATATTTGTTCTAAGTCACAAAAGATCATCAGTATAAGTATCTAAAATAATAAGTAATTTAAAAATAAAAGCATTACTCATAGCCTTGATTTTCTTGTTAATCATTATTATAGGACTCAAAGGACGCTGAAAAAGCTTATAAACATATTCATGGACTATGTTCCTAAAATCATATTCAACCGAATTAGCAGTACTCCAAGTGTGTTACTTGGTTTGACCTAAAGACTTATTTAAACACTTGAAGACATGTATCATTGGCCTTTATTGAGGATTGGAGATGTGTAGGAGTGAGTGGGAAGCTCCGTTAGATTAAACATTACACCCATAATGTCATTCTGTAAAGCTGTTGGTGACTGATCCATACAAATTAAACAACGAATAGTATTATTAATACAAATTGTTTATGTTTAACAAGTTTCATAATTGCAATTGAAACATATAACCTAATAACTAGACAGACTTATTACGTATAGTTTGCATGCCTTTATTTAGTGGTTAAATCTTTAATATTGTAATTTGAAATAATTTGTTTTTCAGGGAAAAACATTGTTTCACAATGCCAGTGCTGGTACCATCATCAACAACCAGTCGCTTGAGCTTCACAATATAACCAGGGGTCGAGCTGGGATCTACACTTGCGTGGGCAGCAATCAGGAAGGAGATGGAGAAAGCAATGCTGTTGTTCTAGATGTCAAGTGTAAGTGAATATTAACTATACACTATCTTACTGTCATACCGACTGGACGTGTATTTACAGTATCAGGCTGTACAGTCCCACCGACTAGACGTGTATCTACAGTATCAGGCTGTACAGTCTCACCGACTGGACGTGTATCTACAGTATCAGGCTGTACAGTCCCACCGACTAGACGTGTATCTACAGTATCAGGCTGTACAGTCCCACCGACTGGACGTGTATCTACAGTATCAGGCTGTACAGTCTCACCGACTAGTCGTGTATCTACAGTATCAGGCTGTACAGCCCCACCAACTAGACGTGTATCTACAGTGTCAGGCTGTACAGCCCCACCGACTAGTCATGTATCTATAGTATCAGGCTGTACAGCCCCACTGACTAGACGTATATCTACAGTATCAGGCTGTACAGCCCCACCGACTAGACGTGTCTCTACAGTATCAGGCTGTACAGCCCCACCGACTAGACGTATATCTACAGTATCAGGCTGTACAGTCCCACTGACTAGACGTGTATCTACAGTATCAGGCTGTACAGTCCCACCGACTGGACGTGTATCTCCAGTATGAGGCTGTACAGTCCCACCAACTGGACGTGTATCTACAGTATCAGGCTGTACAGTCCCATCAACTGGACGTGTATCTACAGTGTCAGGCTGTACAGTCCCACCAACTAGTCGTATATCTACAGTATCAGGCTGTACAGCCCCACCGACTAGACTTGTATCTACAGTATCAGGCTGTACAGTTCCACTGACTAGACGTATATCTACAGTATCAGGCTGTACAGTCCCACCAACTGGACATGTATCTACAGTATCAGGATGTACAGTCCCACCAACTGGACGTGTATCTACAGTATCAGGCTGTACAGTCCCACCAACTGGACATGTATCTACAGTATCAGGCTGTACAGTCCCACCAACTGGACGTGTATCTACAGTATCAAGCTGTACAGTGACTTTTCTTGCACCAACTGCTAGACATTATGACATAGTCGTATTTCTTCTACTAAAGTTGTCTTTAGTAAGCCTGCCGGTTTTTTACGCTAAAAAATTTTTACAATTAGGCCTTTTAAGTCAAGACAAACACGGCACAAACACTAACACTGTATATTTGTTTGCCATAGTACACCCAAAGTGTCCTTGTACGTTTCTCCATATAAAAATTAAAATACGATATGCCAACAGGTTATTATCTGTTTTGAAGTAAGAAGAAGTGTTGCAATATCATAATTAAACATCACATCTCGGCAAGGTGTTTTTTAACACTAGTTTATCAAAGCACTTCCTCCAAAAACAGTTAGAAAACTAGATTTTATTATGAATTAAAAACAAAAAGCAATTTTTTTGTTTTTGTCAATGCAACTGTACGTGTATGGGCGGGCAGGTGGGTCAGTGCCACTGAACGTGTATGGACGGGCGGGTGGGTCAGTGTCACTGTACGTGTATGGGCGGGCGGGAGGGTCAGTGCAACTGTACGTGTATGGGCGGGCAGGTGGGTCAGTGCCACTGTACGTGTATGGGCGGGCAGGTGGGTCAGTGCCACTGTACATGTATGGGTGGGCGGGAGGGTCAGTGTCACTGTACGTGTATGGGTGGGCAGGTGGGTCAGTGCCACTGTACATGTATGGGTGGGCGGGAGGGTCAGTGTCACTGTACGTGTATGGGCGGGCAGGTGGGTCAGTGCCACTATACGTGTATGGGTGGGCAGGTGGGTCAGTGCCACTGTATATGTATGGGTGGGCGGGAGGGTCAGTGCCACTATACGTGTATGGGCGGGCAGGTGGGTCAGTGCCACTGTACATGTATGGGTGGGCGGGAGGGTCAGTGTCACTGTACGTGTATGGGCGGGCAGGTGGGTCAGTGCCACTGTACGTGTATGGGCGGGCAGGTGGGTCAGTGCCACTGTACGTGTATGGGCGGGCGGCAGGGTCAGTGTCACTGTACGTGTATGGGCGGGAAGGTGGGTCAGTGCCACTATACGTGTATGGGTGGGCAGGTGGGTCAGTGCCACTGAACGTGTATGGGCGGGCGGCCACTGAACGTGTATGGGCGGGCGGGTGGGTCAATACCACTGTACGTGTATGTGCCTTCTGGAAATAACTTGGACACCTCATTCAGAAGCTCTAAGGATAGGGTATTTTATATTTTATATATCTACTGATTATATATTTATATTTTATCAGTAGATAAACTTCCGATTGTTTAGCACTTGTTTAAGGGGCTGTGTCCCTCCGTGAAAAACGCTAAGAACATTGGTTTCTATTTTAACAATTTGGTTTGTAATAATAACAATCTTGATGTTAGAGTTAGAGTTAGAGTAAAAGGGGATATGCAGTTGGTCCAGCCAACCCATGCAACGAAGCCTGAGGCTTTTTGTGCCAATCCCGGTGACCGGCCTTTGAACAAAAACAAAAAAAAAGGTAAACTAATGAAAAATCCGTGAATTTAATCGCATCTTGTCTATCTGACAGTTGCAAAGGAAGTCAAATGAGTGACGAACTGCTGACACATCATATAAACTTTCTCCTGTCTCTTATCCCTCTGCCATCTCGAAATACGTCGTAATATCTACTCACTTAACGTATATATTGATTGGCCTGTACCTTTAAATAATTTTTCATTGATAGAATTTTAATAACTTTTGTTAAGAGTAAACAAACAAACAAAAACGTTTGACTTATAAATTAGATCATTCAATGTTAGTTTCAAGGTACATATTCTGGACTAATTTTTGGACAAATGTCTAACGCTACTTTTTTTGTTGGATATATATATAACGGTTTAATCGTATTATAAAGTTTGTTTAAGTGGTTAAGTATTATATTTTCACTGTATATCATGTTATCTGTATGCAACCTTGCTATAATATCTATTCAAACTATTAACTTGTTGCATAAAAGATTCGCTAATAATGAATAGGTTTTGGATATGGTAAACAGTAAGTTATCTAGATTATGTGAATATATTTTTTTATTTATATTGTTAAAAACACTTCTTATGTAAGATTGATATTACATTACTAGTATTATTATTAAGTTCAGACGATGGTTAAAAAAGTAAAGTAATATAATTTTCATTATATATCTATACCTATAAAAGGCAAATACCACTGACACATTCACTCATCACTGTAACTAAAAAAGTACCGTACTAAGCGTACGAGGTTGAAATTTCGTAGAGTCAAAGGTCTTATGTTGTAGATGTGCAATAAGAAAAGATTTTTAACAATTCTTAGTAAATCGAAGATGGCAGCCTTTTTAGTGCAAAAAATTTTAAATGCCATACACATTATAGAAGAATATACTAATCAATGGGAAAATATACAATTTAACTTGAACACATGTATAAGCAGGTCATATAACATGGCTAAACATGGTTAGAAACCCAATATTTCGCAGATTCAGACTGCTATTGTACGTGTACGGGTGGGCGGGTGGGTCACTGCCACTGTACATGTATGGGTAGGTGGGTGGGTCACTACCACTGTACGTGTATGGGTGAGCGGGTGGGTCACTGCCACTGTACATGTATGGGTGGGTGGGTGGGTCACAGCCACTGTACGTGTATGGGTGGGCGAGTGGGTCACTGCCACTGTACGTGTATGGGTGAGCGAAGTGCTTTGTAATTTTTGCCCTCTAAAAGTATACTTCCGTATTTGTCTACACTTTTTATCTAAGAGAACAAACTGATTTCAATCGGACAATTTAAAATTTATTATAACTGTACATACTGTATAAAAGACTATATGTCCAATTCACTTTACATTTTTTTCATATGTTTATCTTAGCCCCTAGATGCTTTGTCGTCTCCTAACTCAGGACTCCGTCCCACTGGCCTCTGAAATTCCAATGATATTCTTATGTAGCTATATTAATCGATTCATTTATTTAATTAACAGGTGTTAAATAAAAAGAAATTACATAAAATTGCTGTGCTAAATTTCTAAAATAAAAATAATTGAGTACAGTAGTAAATTATACATAATATCAGCTGTCCTAATGGACATTAGATTTAATAGTTGTTTTTGCAAAGAATTTAGTTTGATTCACTTTAATTTATTTTTTAATATTCTTGAATTCATTAGAATTTTTACTTGTATTTTGATTGCAAATCCTTAAACTCAATATTTTGACTGCCAAGTCACGCAGGTACAGCTAGTAAAATATAAATTTCGAATGACTTTTAGCGGGGAGGGATGCCCACTTGAGGCGTATTTCTCCTAGCATGCTTTGTTGAGCCTATTTTTTTGTTTGTATGAACAGGGGTTGAAACTATAATGGCCACACCTGAAATCGAACCCAGACATCTTAAGTGGCAAGCCGCCAACCTAAACACTTTGCAACTTATTTTTTGTTAGTGCGAAATTCGATGGAAAATATTAATTTGATATTAATATAAGACGTACGAAAACCTACTACCTAAATATTTTTAACTCATTAGTTTGAATATAAGTTTCAATAACCATTGGTAAAAACAAAATAAATGGCATCATTTTTAACTAACATGGCCCACAAGTTCACTGGAACTGAAACAAATTGAATAAATTTGCACAAAACAGCACACACTAGTGAATCATCCCTATGGCTAATTATTTTTTTTCAGCTACGTATTGCCATAAACATGTTATCTACATTTTTTTCTTTTTATTAAATAATAACAAAAAAAAAACTCGGCCCTGCGGGCCTCGCCAGGGGGCAAGCCCCCTGGACCCCCGGATCTTTTTGCTTAGAGCCTACGGCTAAAATTCAAGAAACATGGAACATGCTTTAGCTTTTAGTTTTAGACGTTGGCGGTACTCTTTCATCCGTTCAGCAGCGGTTTTGGCAGCAGTTTTGATCGGTTTACACTCACCATTTTCGTTGGGTAGTGATTTTTCGGCAGCTTTACGCGCTTTATATTCCTTTTGACGTTGAGCACCAGTTTTGGGTTTCTTTGGTTCAGTTATTATTTCGGAGGTTGCGTTTCCGAATCCAGATGTAGATCTATCAGTAGAATGGCGAGCACATACACCTGACGATGTCGAAGGAGGGCAATCTGATCCAGGACACAACATCACCGGTGGACGGCTGGAGGTAGACTGATATGTAAATGAGGACTGGATTCTCTAATTAGGACTTAATTTTGTATATTTTTAACAAGAGTTGTCATGGAAACTAAAGATGTACTTTGATCAACGCTTGCAAATAAAATCATTATTGAAGTCAACACTGATATGTCATTGTGTTTTCATGGTTACGCGTCACCCTCCCGCGTAACGTTTTCAGACAGTTAGGTCAAGACTAAAGCATGTTCCATGCTAAAATACTTTTAATTATTATTTAATAAGATTTATTTTTATTTTATAACTGATTATAATTCTGTTCACTCAGTTTACTATTATTTTATCTTTAATAGGCAACGTTAAAAATCACCCAAACTACGACGTAAAGAGAGTAAAACGGTCTCCAGACCAGAAATCCAAGAAGAGACGGAAACATCGTGAAGCTAAAGAAGATCAGGTTGATATGCTGGCTAGAAAAAAGGAGGAGTTCTTAAAAGACTTGACCATGACCATGTTAAAATGTCGAAAGGACATAACAAATAGGACAAAGGACCAAAGACGGTCAACATTATGGAGGGAAGAAAGAAGGAAACGCCTTACAGCCTCAAACTTTGGTTTGGTCTGCACCCGCAAGGACGAGGCTTCTTGTAAACCCGCCGTTCGTCATATCATGTACAACACTGTGGACAATGAGTTTACGAGACATGGACTTACTATGGAACCAAAGGCTCTGCAGGTCCTCAGGGAGAAATTTGGAATTAAAGGTCGACGATCAGGGGTATTCATCGATGAAGAACTACCCTACCTAGCCGCTACCCCAGGTAAGGCAATATATTACAAAATAATATATTATGGAATTAATCTTTTAGAATAGTTTAAGAATATATTTATTAAATAAGTTAAATGTACTAAATCCTATTAATAGTACTAATAATACTAATTTTGTATTTTGAAACAAGTTAAAACTAAACTATTCTCACCTTTAGTGTATGATGATAGAATTTAAATACAATATTTGGTTAGAAATATAATAAATAAAGCAGAAATATATACAGAAATAAACATTACTTACGATTTGTTTTCGCCCAATATAAAATGTAAGTGTTTCAGATGGACTAGTTGGAGACGATGCAATTATTGAAGTAAAATGCCCCTTTCGAGCCGGAGAATATAAATCACCATTGATGGCTGTTCGAAATGGAGCTGTAAGTACATCATTTTAAACATTTATATTCATTAGGAGAGTAAATATAATTACAATCCCAACCATTCAGATTCAAACAAAATTTTTACAGCAGTATGTTAAACAGACGTAGTAAATTTCCTAACTTTGTGTTTGTAGCTTAGATAAAATTTAGTAATAAATCATTATACTTTTTAACTAATACCGTGTACTGTATTCACAAAAATTACGATATATTTTGAACTTTATTATTATATGTTTAATGCACACTAAATTTACTGGTAGTGTTTTTCATATTTCAATGTAAAAGGACAAGGTACAAATAACAGTTAAGTTAGGAACACACACATGAAAAAAATGAATTTTATAAAATTTCTTCACAGTTTGACTTGTTTGAAAATCAAAACAGCTTTGCTTGGTAAAAAAGAGAGCTCATTTAAATCAATTCAGGAACACATACAAGCCAACGTATCAAAATAGAGTTAAGTTTGAGTATCATGGTCTGTTTGGCCAACAACTGAATTATATACCAATATTACAATATAAAAGAGTTCTATTGTGAAATATATTTAACTAAAACTACTTTTATATTGGAAAAAAATGATAATTATTATAACATTATGATAATATTACGTACTTCAGTTTTTACATTAAATAATATTTTGAATTTTAGGAGATGTAAAATAATATAATAGTTATAATTTACGCATATTATCAAAGTATTACTCATTTTATCTTCGATTATACCTTACCGCTAATGATAAATTATATGTGGGGATGACTGATATAGCTACAATATGTCGGGTAGTTGCAATAATACATTGGTAATTATTGATCTTATAGGCTGGCTGTTCTAAACAAGGTGGTGGTATGAATACAGAAATTGAACCAAACACAAATTAGGGAAACATTTACTACGCGTAAACAATTAGTGAAATAAACAAATGTTATCAAATTAAAGTGACAGTTATGACAACCTTTAGGTGAAAACTCATTCATAACTTTAGTTTTATCCTATTTACTCCATATCATTTGAAGGAAGTTCAGTGACACATTCACAAGCGTTACAAATTGAAGTATAAACATCGAATACAACTATAGTTCGACCGCTTTGATTTTCATCTAATCAAACAACCTATGTGAGAGAGATAAAGATAGTCATTGAAGAAAGACATACACTTAGTCTTCTCCCACCACTGGACTGACATGCCACTAGGCCAATTTAACATTTCGTCGTCATGGACACGAAGTAGGAAGCTCCGCCTATGACGTCATCGTGCTAGGTGCCTATTGGCGAGCAAGGAACGTGGAGGGAACTGAAATCTAGTACAGCTGGAACATGGCAGAAGGGGGAAAGGAGCTGAGATAGGAGTGAGAAATTAACTGGTGTAGGGCAGTTTGTTGTCATTTCCGAATTATGTTGTGGTTATATTGTAATTTTATTTTCAATATTATGGTGTTTAAAATATATAATTTATTTTAAATACTTATAATATGATTTAAATTTTTAGTTAACTACCTTGAAACCGAAATAATATTTATCACCATTTTCATTAATATTTTATTTACCTATTACCTCTCAACCAACACAAAACGAGTACTTTGCTTACTGTATGGATCGATCAAGAACGTAATATTCAATTTCAATATGGTTATAGTTTAAAACGTAGTTTTACTAAACAAATTACAATAATGAGGATAACGGCTATATTATATTGGCTTTTATAATTCAAGCAGTTTTCTTCACTTAACTTCACCAGCTGATTGTGTCCGTTGTCCCACTCTCAATACTGCCCCTCACGTGAACTAAAGACGGAGTGGTGGAACAATTCCCCTCTGCTGCTGGAACCCCAAAATGTGCTAATTATACCACGCAGGCTACTTTCAACTCGACCCACTTATAGTGTGGGAGTTCTTTAATTGTGAATCTACTTCTACCCCGTATATTTATGTAGATGATTTATATATGTTTAAACTGTTCACTGGCTATCGATTATAAATTTGTAGGATTATTACCTCCATAAGTCCAAATTCAAATGTTCCATATTTTATGGCATTATTTTTAATATCAGCGTTGAGATAATTGTAAAAAAACCTATTGCATGGATAACCATATATCTGCTCATAACTTTTGTTATTTCTCTGTTATTTATTACTGGATGGTAGGTTTCCGCGTAAAGTTGTCTACAAATTCTTAAATATTTTTTTAAAACTTATTTTCTTATATATTATTACTTAGGAATATTTAATGTGATGCCAATTTTAAACGGATAATTTGAACCATAGAACGTTAAATGTACTTTTTTACGACAAACTTTCGTATCAAATTGTATCGTTTTTAGATAGTAAGATTTATGTAAAAATCACATACATAGAGAGAATGAATCGATATAGAACACATGTCATATTGCCTCCTTTCCTTGTTTTGTCTTGACAAACAAACTCCTGAGTTATGAGACGGTCAAAGCTAAACATCATGTTTGCTCAAAGAGCTATTTAATGCATTGCTTATATAAATGAGATTTTATTGGATCGTTATTAGTATATTTTAATTGGAACTCACATTTATAAATATTTCTATCTAAACTATTTCTTAAAATATATGATTTTTAAAAGTTTTAAAACATTCTAGTGTAAAGCTTGTGAAATATTTTAAAACTCAACATATTTATATGATGATCTTATACGTACACATAACTAACATCGGTCCATTCTGCTAGATATTGCATCTAACGGATAAATTTAATATTCATATCCTAGAAAGGGTGATTTGTGCGATGTTTTGCAGCCCTAAGCAAGAAGGAACGTTTCTTATCATCTTTTGTAATCCTGCAGGGTATAAGAAACGACTGTCTTGTCAACTCGGATTACCCCTCCCAAGACGCACATCACTGCTACAATCGTCTTTGAAACGGAATTTTCGTTAGATATGTCTTAATGATACTCTGGATTTTCTTTGTTAGAGTTCTTATTATTTTTTCTGTAAATAATACACATCCAATTTCTTAAATTTTAAAATAGTAACAATTAACTTGAGTTAGAATAATTTAATCTGAAGTATTCTGTTTACTAAATGTACTAAAATAATGATGTAATATTTCACAGTTAGAACACGTTTGTAAATTATTTCAGAAAGTGGTCCGCAAGAGTCTCACTTCTTTGTATTTTCTACCAACAAGCAATTGATATTAGGAATACTAGTAGATTTTATAACTTTCAACATAAAAACAACTTGTAAAAATTAGGTATCTCTATATTTTTTAAACTAATACCTCCAGTTCTGCAACAGTTAATTGAAACTACTAACACAAAAATGATGTTAAATACCCTTCTCGATACACATAATCAATATTAATAATACTATTTTAATTTAGATTAAAATTTTTTTAACATTGTTCTTTAGTAATTTGAAATTTTCTTAGTTTTTATTTTATTTTTATTTATTATATTTACTAGTGGACATTTTAATAATGACTCTTGAATCATCTTGACTTCAGAATTAGAAAAGTTAATTATCAAACAACTATTAATAATGCAGTTTTTTTCTAACTTTTTACTATCCAGCCAACACGTGTTTAAACTCGTGTGTCTTTCCTCTCACTGAAATAGGCTTCTGAAGGTCCCTAACGATGCGTACCAGCCCTAATAGATGAAGAACTTAGCGAACAACAATTGTGTTGGTTCTTAGTTGAATACATTCTTTGACTTTAGCAACTGATTAAGCAGTTTCGTTTAAGGTTGTGGAGGTCTACTGTTCACGAGATATTGGATGTAGTCTAAGTTGATCTTGACTTGTTAAACCACTGCCATCACAGATTTACAATGTGGGTGGACATAACCTTATGTTGAAAAAACTTCTCCAAGATTTAAATCCATCTATTCCGTTCCAAAGACAAATTCACTATCCCCAATCCAGCTTTAATTGTCTTCGTATGGTAATATACCCTTTGCTTAGCTTTGGTGCAGATTCTCAAATAAGAGCGATGGCTACTAGGAGTGATTCAAATATGAGATGAGAGAGTGTATTTTGTCTGAATAGACAGAACAGGGAGCCGATCGCTCATGTGTAGAACGATAACAATTTGCAAATGAGCCATGGGACGAAGAATTAGCCAAGCTAAAGTTGAGAGCAACTGGTGAATTAAAATTTCACCCTAGACATTGAAACTTGGTTTCGTTGGCTTTACTCAGATTGAATGCCACTTTATCAAACATTTTCTTCTTTTTTTTAGTAGGAAAATGTATTGTTCACCGTAATGACCTTTATTACAACGAAATTGGTCGGTAGCGTAGTTGGTTCAATCCCAGCTTCATGAGCTAAAGGTTGTCAGTTCGATCCCAATCAGAGTCATAATACATTTTGAGAAGGATCAGCTGATAACCACCGGCTGTTCATTTGTCATTGGGCTATTAATTAATGACACTTTCTAAGGAATAGTCGACCTTAGTTTGTAACAATGACTACATTCGCTCATCTACACTCATCACACTCATTCGAAATCCATATTCGCCCATATCTTGACGATCGGCGTCTTATGAATAAATAATTAAATAAATAAAATAAATTATCTGGTGGTTTAAACTCTCACCCAATAGATCCAGGCAGAATTCATTCTCGGAGCCGCTTGAAGCATTATTTCAAGATGGTGCCTACGTCACCCTTACTGTGTCACTACTGTATTTTTTTCTCCGTGATTAGTAATGCCGAAACCCTATTAAGTTTCTTCCATCTTCTTTGGCTTCAGTACCCTCTCTATGTAGGTAGCTACGTTAATACAGACTGATTAGATGAAGACCATTTTTCGAACAATATTGTCCGGTGAGAAAAGCCAACAGTTGCTTCAACCTCTCTTCTTTCTGCTTCCCATCTCCTGCAATGAAAGAACGTGTGTAAGGTGTCATCAAGCTCAGAGTCCTGATACCGACACTCAGAGCTCTTGACCTTTCCCATCATCTGCAGAAAATCCTGTTAGAAAGCGTGGTTGGTGAGGCACTGGGTTAAGTAAACTTTTACTTTTTCCGTTTTCACACACTCTCCACACATTTTCGCAAGTCCATAATCATCCGTGCGGTCCATCTGCCTCTGGTCTCATGCCCCCATCTATCTTGCCAGTCCCTCATATTCCGTTCTCAGGCTTCGTTGTAGCTCAGTACACCACCCCTATCGAAGACACGCTTCCTTTCAGGAGTAATCAAATTGAAGGGGGTCACCCCCGTGATTGGACGGCTGGCTGCGACATTTTGCTTAATGGAGACGCACATCTCTTATGAATAGCAGCTACCTTTTTCTTCTATATTGCTCCTGCCCCAGAGTGTCTACCCATATCTCACAAGATGACGATTACGTAGCAGACTTGAGATTATCATAGACAGCTTAAAATGTTAATCTTCAGCAAGGCTACACGAAATGTCCTCGAAAATTATTAAACTTTGTCATGAAGAATTGGCTGGTCCTCTAGAACATGTGATCAACTCATTATTGCCATTAGTGCTAATCCCAACTAAGATGAAATAAAAGTGTTTCATTAGACATAAAAATGGATCTAATAAGGCTATTGACAAATATAGATGTATTTCATTCATCTTAATTTATTCAAATATTTCGGGAATAGTAGTTTTAAAATTAATTTTACGTCAATTATCTAACAACAATCATTTAACTAAAGCACAGCATGGTTTTCTACTAAAACGATTACTCAAATTACGCTAATTTATTTAGTGTAAAACACATTGATATTTTAGAGGTTAGAAATACTGTTACTGGAATCTTCCTGGACCTTCGATTGCCATGAACACATCCTTCATAAGCCCAACTCTTTGCGAATCCAAGATAATGCTCATTAATGGTTCAAGAATTACCTTAGTGGACGTACTCAGCTAGTGGAGATAATTCAAGTCACCAGCGGCACACAGCCCTGTGCAAGATCAAGTTTGCGGCCGATTACTAGGGGTTTTCCCCAAGGATCGGTACTTGGACCACTCCTCTTCATTCTGTTCACGAATCATGTTCCTCAAGCTATTGATCAGTATAGCCACACAGTCCTGTATGCGAGTGATTTCCTCAGAATTCGGCGTCACCTTTCATCCATTGATTCTTCATAGTTGCTATTCCACTACCTACCGAATTAGCACAAGCTCGAATGGTAACCACAGAAAAAAGCATGTACATGGCAAGAAATGTCCAAGGGAATCTGTGAAAAGGTTTTCTCAGAAAAGCACACTGATGCTGTACTTAAAGAGAAGGGCCATGAGCTTACGTAGCCCATTACATTCAAATGATATTAATATAAAAAGAGTTTAACTTAGGATGCCTTTGAAGGCCTGGTTTGCGAAAACAACTATAAAAGTGGGTGAAGCCCTTCTGAGGATTTGCAATTTAAAACCTTAGTGTAAAAACTCTAAGGTAATTTATCGTGAACTTTGACAGGCATTATAAGACACTCGGTATTAAATGGCAGTTATTTCACAATAGTGGCAATACAGTCATCTTGACCAAATGCATTTACCTTCTCACCTGTGTAAAGGTAATAGCAGAATATATGATTAGGAAAGAATTGTACATTTTTTATAGAAATAAATATAGTACCAGAGTAAAACTTAAATGCCTAAATTACTTGAATATATATTGTTAAGAAACAAGAATAATCCTGAGGGAACATTTTTAAATAAGAAAGTTTACGATGCTTTTTTGGTATACACGTAAATTTAACATAACACAAGCGCGGAACCCCACAAACATTTTTAAAGAAAAATTTTATAGTTTTTAAAATATAAAATTATTTTTAAATGTATAATTTTCGCTATAGTTAACAATATACGATGTATTAATACACATAAATATCCAACTGAAGTATTCAAAATAAATAATTTTTATTCAGTGACGGAATGTAAGTTAATTTCTTGTACTTTCATTTAACTATTAAAATTGAAGTTTCAAAAGAATTGTTGTATTGCCTTTACAAAATCAAAAAGTATTTACCTTTTTTAGTTGCCTTACTGCTCCGGCTCCCACAATGGCTCCATTTGGCTGAAGAGGCGAGCTCTCTACCACTATCAGATCCAAGGACAACTTCACATAACAAAGCGAGACAAGTGTCATTTCTTGATCTACACAGACAGATGGGCCCACCACCAGGTGATCTACAGAGATGACAATTTCTGGGAAACAAAGATGCTCAACAAATTAAAAAGGTGATGACGTTACATTTTGAAAACTTGTGATAGTATAAATGAAAATACCTTTTTAAAAGTGCCATTGCTTTACTTAATATTTATTGTTATCTTAATAGAATAATGCACCCTATTTAAAATGCAACACTAAGATCCTATATTATATATGGATTAGCTAAACTCATTCATGTGTGATGATTGTTGTTAATAAACGAACTTTAAATGTATTTTGGGGTTGTGGTGAATAAAGCATATGTCACTGCAAGGACGTAATGGTTAGTTGTGTAAATAATGCTAGGAAACAGAAACTAATTAGATAATGAAACAAATTACTAAAGTTGTTCAGTGTTGGTTTAAAAGTAAACACCTTAAATTATTATATGTTTCATGTATTATATTAAATCTTATTTTTTTTATTTTAATGACCAAACTAATTGTTAACCAGCTAAAGGTCTGTCTGACCCCAGTAGCACTATTTTTTTAACAACTTCTGTGGTTTCTGTGGATCCTGGAATCTAAGTTCAAAATAATTTTGCTTTCAATCCTGTTAACAATTTATCATTAGAAACCATGAATTATAAATATAGACGTTGTAGTATTTATTTTTTAGTTTTCCTAATATTTAGGATGTAATAAAATAAACCAACTGTAAGTAGAAATTATTTTTTAATAAGTGTTAATTTCAAGCATTGCCGTATGATAATTAGTGGTTAATATAAAAGTGTTCTGTTATATACTTCCTTCTGATCAGTTAACATTGTTCATAATAATACAAATAGACTTTTACCGTTGAGTGTTAGTTTTATTATTTTTTTATATTCTTGTGATATTTTAATTTAACCTCCCTGCGACTTATTTGAATGCCTAAAGATATATTAGGGCAATTAAGGAATTGTTTATACTAGTATCTTCTATTTAAGTGTAAAAAATGTCAAAAACAAACTACTTTTTATAATCATAAAAGTTATTAAATTTTACCGTTTAGGAATATTGTGTTCTCATTTCTGAACATACGCTTATGTTCAGTTTACTGCAATTAAAAAAGGTTTAACGTTATTCTACTGAAATTCGATGTTTACCGTAGCAATTATTGGCAAATAATGATTTAAAAGGTAACAGTTTGATAGTATTACGAAAAATTCATAACCACCAAATGATTAGTGTACCGTTGAAGAATATGTCAAAAGATATTTTGAAAAAAATATTAAATGTACAGGTTGTTCTCATGGTGGTAAGTAGAAATGAATTATATCCACCAACAAAATGTAAACTTAAACTATTGTGTAAAATTCTAAATAAAATTTACATCTATTGTGTAATATAATAAGTATTTAGTTAAAATAGCAACACAATAGTCCAGTAAATTAGTAATAATTGAGAAAATTAAAAAGATAATTGTGTACTAGCTACAGCTATTGGCATTTTATTTAACGCTAGCAATTAGTGCCCGTTACGTTAAGGGCGAAATCACAGTTAGTTTGTACCCGGACTCTCAATGTTTCAAATTTTCCGTGTAGTCGACATTATTAATTGCTCCCGAGACACCGATGAACAGGTCAGCTCTCATTAGTTTGGTTTTCTCTGCATTCAAAATGTATTTTTCAATAGTCAAAATATGTATGATTTGATGGATGTTTTTTGTTTCAATTGCTTCACTTTATTCAATAAACTATAAGTAATCTCCTCTGTTAGTTATTCATTCAATGTTTAATTACTGCGCAATCATTTCTGCTCAAATCATACTGAACGTTGTGGGCTATTGTATATTTAATGAGGTCACGGACTTTTAAGCTGGGTCACTTTTTATCTCTTGGTACGTACCTATTATATATCTTGGTACGTTTTTATTTGAATAAGTAATCGATTTAAATTTTATGCAGTAATTTACGTCTTTGGGTTATTTATATGGATCATGAGAGTTTTATATATATATATTTAAGTATACTTTTATTTTAGTTATATGAAAGAACAAAGCAATAGAGAATGAATCATCTGTGATTGTTTATAACTTTAAATTTCTTTGTAATAACATGTATTCAAAATACTATAGAATGTAAATTTAATATTATTAATTATTATTATAAAGTAAAAACTACTAGGTACATAGACCTATATCATTAATTTCCTGACAATGAAAAAAAAACAAACTCCTATAATTTAGTCATGCTAGATCTCTTGAAATTAAAATCCAACATATTCTTTTCTGTAATAAAAAGCTAATTAGACTAGAAAAAGAATAAACTTTTATTATATCTCCTATACAATAAAAACATAAGATAATCAAATATAAATTTGACACATTATTTTATTGTTATATTAACTTTTCCTTTTACCTCGTTCATTTTTTTAACAATCTTTCAAAGTTTTATAGTTTAATTTGGTACGTACACATATTACAGGTTTTACTTGGACTGTCTTCTACCAGAAATTGTGGATCCACGTTATCCTGTAAGGAACAACTCGGATGACATCCGGGAAGGAGATTTCATTACAAAAGCCTTAAGGAAGGCCGTTCTGGAGACCTCAGCGGTGACTCATCGAGTGAGAGGACACTCCGCTGCCAGCAGGGAGAGAATCATGAGACAGTTTGAGAACATTACGTTGATCATGAGATGAGGAATGTAGTTCTGAGAAAGGAAAATAAACAGGGTCAAATTACTAATAGGTCTTGTTTCATTGTTTGCCCAAGCCAGTCTCCATGTAATTGAAACTTGTGTTAAATTATGTTGGTTTAGTAATTATTTGGCAAATGTTGTAGTTTATAATAAATGTTTTCTAAGTTTTAGCTGTGGTGGTTCTGATAACTTCTTGCTTTAATCTCAATAACATTTAATAGCACTAAGGACATAAGTAAAATACAATAATTATCTATGAGCTTAACACGCGGCACTATTAATATCGATTTGGATGATTTACTGACTGACTCATTAGCAAAGAAGGTTTCCTACTTCCAATTGTCTTAACATTTTGAAATATACAGAGATTTTTGTCTCATTTCCAAAATATTATAAAGTTTAACATTGTGTTAGGACTCATTTATCTTATGAACATTTACTATCGTTATTACAACATATGTAATGTACTGTATTGGATTTGTATATATACAAGCATTCATTAGTGTTGATTGCAATGTTGATTGCAATGTTGCAATGTTGATAAATGCTGTCAAGTCCTCTCTAGTAGGTCTCATATTGACTTTTATAGTGATGTCTTCTTAGTTCTTGTATTTTATCATAGTATCTTAGAATACTAATTTAAATTTGTATTCCTGTCATTCAAGGTCATAATTTATCCTTTACGTCCATAAGTTTGGTGATTTGTAAGTGATTTAGTTTTTTTAATTAGTATAATTATATAATTGTAACGTGTATAGGCAAGCGGTTCGGTCAACACAACCATATGTGTATGTGGTGGATCTTTTACCACCAACGTACGTGTATAGTAGGTTGGTTGGGTAATGACCCTCAATATACTAAAAAAATTACAGTAGATGTACGCATTACATATTTAAAATTAAAATAAATGATTTATTTAATATTTTAATCGCAGTTATGTGGTCATATATGATTGTTATATTTAAAAGAACCACTCTTGTTGCAATGTTATGCCAATAAAATAAACACTTTAAAGTAAATATCAACAATAAAATACTTTGAATTTACAACTAGTTCACTGCCATACCAAATAAAATGTGAATACGTATATACTAAATAGAAAATGTGACCACTGTACCAGGACCTGTCTCCCTTAACATTCAGAAAAAAAAAAGAAATCAGGCAGTTACTTTATATTTTAAAACATGTGTAAAATATAAAATAGTAGCTTTAAACCCCAAAGTATTAGCCTATAGTGGACTAATCCTCTAGACCCGTGTCTTCTAGTGCACTAAAACCCCCTAAGTAGTGGCCTCTAGTATATTAAACATCCATGAGTAGAAGTTGCTAGCAGACTAAAGCCTCAAAAGTAAGTGGCCTTTAACAGACTGGACGCCAAGATACTACTAGCGTCTAGTAGACTAAAACCCCATAGGTAGTAGCCACTAGTAGACGAAAAGCAGCCCAAGGATAGTGGCATAAAGTAGATTAGGCACCCATGGTGACCTCTAGACCAAAGACCCACTTGCATTTAAGACCAAATGTCCTATTTGCATTTAGGTCTAGTAGATTTAAATTCCAATAAAGTAATGTCCTTTATTACATAAAAACCCAGTGTCCTATAATGGACTAAAATCCCAAAAGTAGTGACCTCAAGTAGACTAAAACCTCTATGGTAGTGGCCTCTAGTAGATGTTAACCTCAAATGGTGTTATATAGTGGACTAAAATACCAATAGTTTTTTAATTAGCATAATACGTGAATATTATGAGCATTTACACCCGAATATTGAAAATGAAAATAAATACAATAATGCAGGAATATATAGGATTAACTGTAATGATTGTAATACGTTTTACAAGGTAAGACTGTAAATTTTAACAAAAGATATAAAAACCATGTCTCCTGCTTTTAAAAACAAAAAACATGAAAAATCACAGTTTGAATAAAATAAATGAAAATGTAGATATTCTAAAATTTGTTAAGAAGGATCGTAATATGGATGCTTGGGAAGAGTTATTTATTTTTAATGAAAAATGTAAGGATCGTGATAAATTAATGAATGGATAGGTTAATTTTGATTCCAAAATAGTTTTAATAATGATTTTTAGCGATTAAAAGAACAGAAGTAATAGTCAATACAGATTAACTAATAGTATCGGAGCAGCTGCCATTTGATGATTCCAGCAAATGGGGTCACGTGATCATAGGCCTATAAATTGTGTTATAGAACACCATTATCCATTTTTTGTGAATCCCTCTGGTCTGAGGAAGGTGACCATGGACTAAAATCCCAGAAGTAGTGACCTCAAGTAGACTAAAACCTCTATGGTAGTGGCCTCTAGTAGATGTTAACCTCAAATGGTGTTATATAGTAAACTAAAATACCAATAGTTTTTTAATTAGCATAATACGTGAATATTATGGGCATTTACACCCGAATATTGAAAATGAAAATAAATACAATAATGCAGGAATATATAGGATTAACTGTAATGATTGTAATACGTTTTACAAGGTAAGACTGTAAATTTTAACAAAAGATATAAAAACCATGTCTCTGCTTTTAAAAACAAAAAACCTGAAAAATCACAGTTTGAATAAAATAGATGAAAATGTAGATATTCTAAAAGTTTTTAAGAAGGATCGTATTATGGATGCTTGGGAAGAGTTATTTATTTTTAAAGAAAAATGTAAGGATCGTGATAAATTAATGAATGAACAGGTTAATTTTGATTCCGAAATAGTTTTAATAATGATTTTCAGCGATTAAAAGAACAGAAGTAATAGTCAATACAGATTAACTAATAGTATCGGAGCAGCTGCCATTTGATGATTCCAGCCAATGGGGTCACGTGATCATAGGCCTATAAATTGAGTTATAGAACACCATTATCCATTCTTTTGTGAATCCCTGTGGTCTGATGAAGGTGAGCGTGGTTCACCAAAATCTATCACCATACTATTTGTGCATTTTGTACTTGTATTGTAATATATTTGTGCATTGTGTGCTTATATTGTAATATATTTGTGCATTGTGTGCTTAAATTGTAATATACTTTTGTTGTGTGAAGTTTACTTGTACTGTACTAAAAATACCAAAAGTAGTGACCTCTATTGGACTAAAACCCCAACTGCAGTTGCCTCTAAATGCCTTAACATTCTAGAGTACTAGTCCATTTTTAAAACAATAACTAATCTCGACAAAAAGACTGAATAAACTTGGTGACCGTAAAATTCCATTGTTAGAAACATAGATTTGTTTACTATCTCTCCACCTGTAATTCACTACATCAATTTCTAAAATAATTGAAGGAAACAATAAACGCTTATAATAAATTTAATATGAATAACGTTGGTAAATGGACGTATTTAAGAGTATAAAGGGCTGAAATGCAAATTAGAATACTTCGATTTCGGAGGGTTAATATTTAGTGTTTTCCACTGCAATCTGTATGATTCGGACATTACTTTCAGTCGTCTGCCGTACATTAATGTAGGGCACTACTGTGTGGTTCGCAATTCGCTTGAGGGGAGGCATTCCTTCAAGTTGACAAGTTGACAATTGGACTATCTAATATATGGTTTGTTACATTAGAAAGGCTGTTTCTCTTCATAATTAAATACATCTCACTTAACGTATTTTTCACTGTATTGTTTTAATATTTAAACGAAATCAGTTGTTAAGTTTCATTATAATAGTGATTTATAAGATAGCATTTATAAGTCTGTTTACCATCACATCGTTAAAGATATAAACAATAACAATAGTTTACAAAACAATATCTTAAGTAACATTTGTATAGGTAATAAAAACAATGATGAATGAGTAAATCTTACTATTTTAGCTATACAGAATAAATAATGCATATAATAATGCTGAAGAAAATTAATTGCTGTCCAAGATTAATATGAGATCTACATTAACCCACCCGCCCACCCATACACGTACAGAGGTATTGACCCACCCGCCCACCCATACACGTACAGAGGTATTGACCCACCCGCCCACCCATACACGTACAGAGGTATTGACCCACCCGCCCACCCATACACGTACAGTAGTATTGACCCACCCGCCCACCCATACACGTACGGTGGCATTACCGTACCACTGTGTAAATACCAGTACCACTGTACGTGTATAGGAGGGTGGGTGGGTAATATCACTGTATATGTATCTTCAACACTACTTACTGTATGTCTATGACTCAGATGTGCAGCTCACAATGAGGATTGTCTTGTATGGAATTGTGACACATGTAATTTAAGAAGATAAAAACAACAAGTTCAATTTATAGGAAAAGTTCTAATAGCTGTTCGGGAGTTAATATATTTGGAAACAATAACTTGAGAAGGAAAAGATAAATTAAGCTACTGTTAATGAAGATGCAATGCTCTTGATAAAAACATACAGCAGCCAATAAAGATGAGTTCTATTGTGAAAATGGATTCTACTTATGGTTGGTTAAACAATAAGCCCGGAGTAAAAATTCGTAAATGTTTAAAGAGGACTGGACTTTAAATGTAGTTAAGGAAATAGGAAAATTGAAGAAGTAAGAAACTCAGAAGTGAATTAGTGATGAATAATCTATGTCAATGTTCTTGATTTTACTCAATTTCAGATTTATCTTGACCCTTAAAACCCTAATATAGAAGCAACAGATTTAGACTATTTTTTTGCTATAACCTATATTTTTTAAACTATAGAAATACATTTAAGTCTATTGTATATGTATATTTTGCTATAAATTTGATCATATTTAATTTTTTCAAAATCTTTTCTGTAATAAATCTATATTTCTTTTAGAAAACATATATTTGGTTACTTTTCTACTTATTTGGCATTTTAATATATAACAATTACACTAAGAGTCATGAGTAGAAATAATAAAATACCTAAGTAACGTACTCAGTCAATGGGTATGATTAAAAATTAAATATACAATAGAAACACGTTAGCTTAAAGATATATCATATACTTATTTCACATTATAATACATAATAATGTAATATTAAATAATACTTGTATTCTTTATCTTAAGAAAAATAAAAATAAATATATTGGTAAATTGGGAAAAATAAAATGGCTCATAGTCAAATATATATATGACGTGTATAAGATAAATTAATGAAATATTATTTATATACAGACTATAATATTTTTACTTTATATACGTTTAATTTTAAAGATGTTTTCAACATGAATTATACATACCTTATTTTGAGCAAGCTGCAGATATAAACAGAAATATTAGTGCAAGGATACAAGTTTGAGCATAAACTTCACTTAATATCTATGAAGACTATTATCAGTGAGATTGTATGTCTAAAAAAAAATCTCTTTATCAGCAATAAGATTTACTTGCATATACATTTAATGTTTAGTCTCACTCTTGTACACCACTAAATTCAGAGCCACGCACATATTTGAACGTGTTCAAGCACATTTAAATGCATAATACATTTGGAAACTAAAAAGTAAAACTAAAATCTGCAGTCACCATGAACATGTAACTTTACATACAAAGTCGATTCATCAGGATGCGATAAATGTTTTTCTTTAACCATATTTAGCACATTTGCATACAATATATTAAATTAAATAAGCTATACATTCTTAGAGATTTATTTAATATAATTTAGATTCATCCAATGGTTACTTTAACTAAAGTGGTTTCTATGATTGAGTTCAAAAATAGTATATTTATTAATATGTTGGCCATCCAGGCCAGGCTTAACTATCAGTTTATGTGGTTCCTAACTATCTTAATTTTGTTTTCTATTGTTATTATTCAAGGTTATTCTTGAATCACAGTAAATTAAAATTGAATAGGACTTGGAATAGTTTATATAATATTTAATTAATAAAATAATACACTTTCTTGGTATTCAATTATGTTTGAAGGATGCACTAAATAAAAGTAAATAAAAGTGGACCAGTTCAAGTAGATATTTTATATTTTATCAGGTTACAGGATGCAAAATTATAATTGTTCATTAAGGGTGGAATGTAAAGTATGCTTCAGTGCTGTGTTCATATCTCATAATACGGTAGTTGTCTGCTATCACCTAGATGTTTACAAGTCATATCCATTTGTAGAAATTGACTACCTTACTGAAATGTTTTAGACGTCCCAGTGTGTCGACCAGGGCAGCACCACAGTGTCAGTGTAGTGAGATCGGAGGCCGCACGAGTCACGTGTGAGGTTGAGGCTAATCCACCCTCGGTTCAGTTTACTTGGAGCGTCAACGCCTCTGGAGAAGTTACAAATATCCCCCACAACTTGGTGACCTCCGAACGCACCCGCAGCACGGTTATGTTCACCAATATCGTCGACTGGGAATTGAGTAGTCTCCTATGTTGGGCTCACAATGACCTGGGCACTCAGCTGGAACCTTGTGTATACACCTTAATTCCTGCAGGTAAGCTTTATAAGTAATTTACTAGAATAAGAATAAGAATAATTTATTCCTTTAAACATGGTACAATGCATGCAATTGGAAACGTCAAAAAATTTTTTGATTAAGACTACACTTAACCTAGCAGGTTACAAGCAATTTGTAATTGAGTAGGTATCTTTCTTAACCTACATTATTAAAAAAGCTACCTACAGTAGTGTTCGGCAGGTCGAAAAATTCTTGGAATGAGTAGAAAGGATTTGCCAATAATAGACCCACCACACCTCTTTTGAATTTAGAATCTGACAGGTTCCGAGCTGTACAAGGCAATTTGTTCATTAGTCTACAGCCAAGAATAGAAGGACCTCTCTGGGTATGTCTTAATCTAACATAAGGAATGTCGATCATGTGCCTCTGCCTAGTTCTGTGAGTGTGGATGTCACTTCTCAGTTCAAGATCAGTTAATTTAGCTTTTGTTTGTATGAGCAAATTTAACACAACAAGACAGTAAACTGTAAGACAAGACATTTGAATGAAAATAGGTTTGCAGTGTTCATCCACCGCAGCACCCGTAACAACACGAATAGCTCGCTTTTGAAGCAGAAGCACACGACTGACACCTGGAGCACAGCCCCACAGTTCTAGGCCATAAAGTAAGACACTCTGGAAATAGGCCATATAGGCCATCCTTAAATAATCTTTTGGGACACAGTCCCTTAATCTCCTTAAAAGGTAAATTACCCTGGAAAGTTTGCAACACACATAGTCAATATGAGCATTCCATGTAAGTCTAGAGTCAAGATGGACACCAAGTAATTTTACACTATTTACACTATGTACAATATGCCTCAAAGTAAAAATTATTTTATGTGTTTTATCTTCATTGAGCAAAAAAGAATTAGCCCGGAACCATGTCGAGACATATTCCAAGGATCTTTCCATGGAGGCCTTGAGATTATCTAGATTCTCTTCCAGACTACACAAAGTGGTGTCATCTGCATAGCAAATCACACCAGAGTCAAGATTACATTAAATATCATTTGTCATTATTAAAAATAGAAGGGGACCAAGAATGGACCCCTGTGGCACTCCATGCTTGATTGCAGTAGCCCGAGACCATTTACCACCAACATAGACTGCCTGCTCACGGTCACCCAGATAAGATCTGAATAGATCAAGGTCAGAGCCACAAACACCATAGAATTTCATTTTTGACAAAAGAATACTGTGATCCACAGTATCGAAAGCCTTACTGAGGTCACATAGTGTCACCCCAGCCAGGCCACCACGCTCAAAACAATCCGTTATTACATTACACAGTTTCTCAAGAGCATTTAAAGTACCCAAACCGGCTCTAAACCCGTACTGAGAGGCCGCAAGCAGGCTGTTATTTTCAAAGTATTGATACAGCTGGTGCTTAAGAATACTCAAAAAAACCCTTTAAGAAAGTAGGCAAAATAGCTACTGGTCGAAAGTTTTCAGGAAGATCCCATCTGCCCTTCTTATGAATAGGGATAATTTTAGCAAATTTCAAGATATTTGGAAAAATAGATTCAGATATACAAGAATTTATACAGTAGGTAAGAGGCATCACAATATGATTGATTATTTGTTTAAGAAAGTTGGTTGATATGTCATAAATATCCTTGCTGGCTGATTTTTTTAACTGGCTCACCACTTGCAAAACTTCATTACAAGAGACATGACTAATACCAAAAATACAATTTGGCCTTTCAACGTTCAGCAGTAGATCCTCTGCGGCCACATGAGATGAACCACAATTCTGTCTTGCATAAATCACAGAGTCAATAAAGAATGAGTTCAGATCATCCGGGGACAGAGAAACCGTGCGTGGCCGAGAAGAGACACCCTCGGACCGTATAACCCTCCAAGCGGCAGCGCATCTGTTTGAGGAAGATTCAATAAATTGAGCATTTGCATTTCGCTTAGCCTGGTTTAACTTGACCCTATACTCCTTTTTCAAGGCAGTATATATTCTTTTGGCCTCAGCAGTTCTGTTTTGTCTGAATTGGTCATATGCTAGCAGCATCCATTTCCTTAATATATGTACTTCATCATTCAACCAAACCTTAACTGGTCTCTTTGTACAAGTGTTTATATTTTTAATGAGTTTGACAGGAAAATGTTGGTTAAATATACTTTGAAAAGTTTTAAAAGATAAATTGAACTTGTAATCGGCATCACCATGATCCAGAAGGTCTTGCCATTCAATAGTATCAAGCTCCTCACAGAAAAGAGATATTCTCCATTTACTGATTATTCTCACAGATTTCTTTACAGAATCAGTACTGGTGTTGACAGTTTGAGGGTTAAATGAGAAATGCTTACTTACCACTTAAATAAGCAACTAAGTAACCTTAATTTAGTAAAAATTATATCGTTCTAATTGTCGATTACATGTACTTCAAGAATACACCCCAACAGGTAACAGTTTTTCAAGTTTTATATCTTTAACATGAGCAAATTATTTAGGATATATATTAACTTAGCTATAAATACATTTAAATATAATGACTTTAATTATTTAGGGTACGTTTCATATATTTCTAATAAATCTCAGTAACTGACTCTGGAAATAAAATTAAACTCTTGAATTAGTCTCTGTATTTTTTTTTTTTTAGTTCAAATGTTTATATATTTTTAATCTCAATGCTCAATTTGTATGTATATGTAAACAATAGTAACATTATTTTTTAATAATAAATAAATAAAAATATGATAATGGTGTTTGAGTTATAATTATTAAAAGATGCAGTAAATTACAGTAATTAAAAACTGACTACACTTATAAATATCAATGATTTATATCCTTAAGAGCATTAGGCAAATTAAAACAAATCGTATAAGTTTAAAATTTTGTAAAGGACACTCATTTACTAATTATAAAAGATTCCATTAAATTTTAATTATTATTGCTTCTCTTTGCACTACCTGCAGGAACATGTCCCTATGTGTTTTTTAACTATTTCCCCATTTCAATATATGGCGTATCAAGTTCATTCTATTCATGAGTTTATATTTATTTGTAGGGAGTTAGTGTAGGCCTACATTATTAAAATAAAATTATATTCTAACGTATATACAGATAAAACTTTTATAAAAACTATTAAATAAATTTTATGGTGAACCTATTTAATGTTGTACTAGAGTAGAGCTTAATGATGAGATTTTTAAGTACATAAATAATTTAACCTCTATCATATTAGTATAGGAAATAAAATGGTTACACCTAACTAACTCATAAAAGAGATGAAACCTGCTCACTATATTGAAAGTGCTGGCAATATTGCAATTATACTTGAATGAAAGTGGTAATAATGGCTGATAATAATCATAAAGTGTGTATAGAAATAAAAAAATCATCAAGATATATTTTGATCAACTTGACAATTATTAAAAATAGTTTTTTAATTAGCATAATACGTGTCAGTAAACATACAGTAAAATTAAACGTCACACTACACAAATTTATTACAATATAAGCACAAAATGCACGAATTAACTCCTTACTATTCGTGCATTTTGTACTTGTATTGTAATACATTTGTGCATTTTGTGCTTATATTGTAATAGATGTGTGTTGTGTGACGTTTACTTGTACTGAATTATTAATATGCTATCATTAGGAAACAGAGACTATTGGTCACTTCAGCCTAGTTTGTCTCATAGTCATGCACTGAAACTCAACTTACAGTGATTTCCTTATACATGAAAAAGATATAAACTTTAAACGACAAAGATGAAAGGTGGTGGACTTCTCAGTCAATTATTTACTGTCTTCATAACATATTTTCTTAAATTAAATGACATAGTTTTTTCATATTACCTTTTTTAATAAAAATAAATATTATAGTATACTACTATCAAACCTAACGCAATTAGTGTTTAAAACATATGACATTACTTTGTAATTGACTAATACAAATAGAAAACATAGTCATTAAAGAAAAACTAAAATTAATTTAGTTTATAGAACATAATACATATATCCAACTAAAAAGGTTTAAATGTGAGCTAGGATTTAAATATAAAATAGGAACAAATTAGATGACAAAATGTTTCTTAAAAATTATTTATCATATTTTTAATTGTACGTTTTATAAAACGACAACGGTCTTAATTTTCCTTTGAATATACATATAATGAATGTCATATGAAATAAGTTAGTCTGATTTGAACAGCAATATTACATTTTAATGAACGTTTATGTTTTTATATTCAAACAAAAATTATTCACTGGCATTAGAATATATATATGTATATCACTAGTACATAATATTTAAATGTAGTTTATTTTACACACAACAACAGTTATTCTAAGTTTAAATATAACTAATATGTTTTGCAATATGAGCAATACAAACAATCGATAAAGAAAAAGTATAAAGTATATTAAAATAGTTAGCTGATTTTGTTTATAAGAGCAATCAACAAACTTAATAAAATCTAGAAAAGTAATAATGAACTTACACAAGTTGGTTTATGAGGGTAGTCCCAAGCTCATATATTTCATCTAAAGACTGCTGGAACTTTAAATTAAATGCTATCAGGGAGCAAAAGTTTAATATTGGATATAAAAACACGTTTAATTTTTAAGCTCCTCCCTTTCTTTGTAAGTTAAAAAAAACAAGGTATTATAATTTTTAAGGACTTTTTTTAAACAATAATGATAATGTTTTACAAATATATTCACATATACCATTGAAGCATTTCTTGGTAAGTAATTGTATTTTTACATTTTTGAGGTTGTTGTCTATTAAAATCTATGACGAGAATATTTAAACAAATGCCATTTTTTAAACAATTGAGAAATTTTAGAAAATAAGCAATACACCGAAAGCTAATTTTAATTTAGGATATAAATGTGGTTAAAGTAATTAAAATATAATCTGTAATAACATAGTTAATATGATAAAATATACTATTATACTATTTTATCTTAATTTTTTTTATTTTAAAACTTATAACAACTTTGAAATGAGGAATATTCCCTTGCGTTTGGAGATGTGTAAAATTATATTTTTAACATTTTTAAATTGTGGCCATTTCCCAAGATGTTGTCAAACTCTATTTTTTCTAACAATACACCCAATATTCTACCATAGTTTTGGATATTAAATATAATTTTAAGGCTTTTATATTAAGTTATTTTTTATGTACTTGACCATATACAAGCTATATAATGTTAAAGGTTTCATAAAAATCAATGGCGGATTGTTTAATACCACTTATTATGTCTGTTATGTATAAATAATCCAATGTTTAAGAGGGCGTTTCTGTCCACAAAAATGTCAAAAAAAAAAAAAACGTAAGTTGATTTTTGTAAAATATTAAGTATTTACACTATTTTCTACAGTTAAATATTTGAAACTCTACATCTCACATTTGACGATTTTTAATTTAATATAAATATAAAAATCTACCTCTGATCCCCTTTTTAACTGTCATTGGTATTCAGGGAGTAGCCATTTCTATTATAACGTAATTATGTATTTTAAAAATACATTAAATATTACTAATTCGTTATAGATTTACAAAAACTGGGAATACGTTGACTTAGTTATACAAATAGCCAAGCTAAATCCATTATTCCTACTCATATACTCTTGGAAAACTAAAAACAAGATTAACCAAATTTAATTTTGAACAAATGGCTTAGCCTTAGTGATAAATTCTAATGCACTTTAATAATTTTCAATGATACTTCAAAACCATTACGTAACATGAATAACGTTTAATCCTGCCGTCATCCTATTATTTATTTTCAGATCACAACATTTTTGGATTAGCGTGATTCACTTGCAATATTTTATTGACCATACTGATTGTAGAAATATTTTTACAGGTGAAAAATACAGTTTAAGGATAATATAATTTATTATAAACAATTTATTCCTGACTTTTACACTGCATTTTAATAATTTAATGAACCAATTATAATATTTATGAACTAAGTGGATATGTAATTCTTTGTTTTACGTTTTTATATGTAGAACAATATAATTATAACACATTATTATGGATATATTCCTACAACAGATTTTTATTTTCTCTACATTATAAGTTCAATAGCCTCAAAAATGACTTTTAATTCAATAAATCATACACTACTTAATTAGTAATATTTATGTTGTAAAATACATTTTGTAAAACTATTTTTGTTTATAACATTACATCTAAATCGTGTATAATTGGCTGTATGTAAAAAATAATACCACAGCAAAAAAAGCATATATATTTTCATAATGTTATTACTTATGGTTTAGTGAGACCATTATTTAAAAATATCTGACAAAACTGTTTTTCACCAGAAAATGAAGTAAATCCTACTCAATGGTTACTGTAGTAAACAATCAGTACCTTAACTGTCAAATTTGGTACATTCTGAACTGAATGTAAAAAATAGAAGATACCATTGTATTAGTATTAAAGTACAAATTTAATTACATTTGACTTTTACGTGTATTGATCTGATAGTTGAGGAGGGAAAAACCCAACAAAAGAAGTATATTTCATTATTTACATTATAATTTTGATGCAATATAGCAACAGCCTTAGGTAGTTTGTGAGAATTAACCCTAGATAGAAGAAAACAAACGGGATGGGAATGAGGGAGGCAGGGACGGAGGGAGAGAGAGAGAGAGAGAGAGAGAGAGAGAGAGAGAGAGAGAGAGAGAGAGAGAGAGAGAGAGAGAGAGAGAGAGAGAGAGAGAGAGAGAGAGAGAGAGAGAGAGAGAGAGAGAGAGAGAGAGAGAGAGAGAGAGAGAGAGAGAGAGAGAGAGAGAGAGAGAGAGAGAGAGAGAGAGAGAGAGAGAGAGAGAGAGAGGAAGTTATTCTCATTCCATATTATTCTTTGAGGTGAAGATTATTGGACCCATCTTACAGAGTCTTTTTTTTAGTGTAATGAACTTTATTAAAGTCAGTATGAAAAGAAGTTTAATGATGTTTGTATAATATATAGTATATTATATAGCTATATATGGTACATAATATAAATATATAGTTTAATTTGTTTAATATAATTGTTCCTAGCTGGTAGACCGGAGACGCCCATCAACTGTTCCATCGTAAACCAGACATCGGATGGCCTGCAGGTAGATTGCGAACCTGGTCACGATGGTGGACTTCCTCAGATTTTTAGCTTGGAAATAATTGATTCACTAACAAGAGCCCTTGTGCAAAATGTTTCTGCAACCCTTCCAGTCTTTATGGTCACTGGTCTTCCACCTGGACTTGAGTTGGAGCTAAAGGTGACATCCGTCAATGGTAAGGGTCGCAGCCGCCCAGTCACCCTCAACGCCTACACACTGCGCTCCGCTGCCAGAAGATCTGGTTGGTCCCTTCATGATATACTGTTAATATTTATTCTTAAGACGCCGATCGTCCAGATATGGGCGAAAATCAATTTCGAATAAGTGTGATGAGTGTAAATGAATGAGTGTATCCATTGTTACTATCTGAGTTCGAATTAACTCAGAAAGGGCTATTTATTATAGCCCAATAGCTAGGGGAACTATGGCACCTACAGCTTTACGAGGAATCCGAACCACGTAGTGTTGGTCAGATTTTCAGCTAGCTGAGAAATCTGACACTCAGTTCTCTTCCCTACACAATATCCGAACCTTAACTACCATCCAACATGGACATCCTAGACTTCTCTAGTAGTGTCCACGTCGATGGCAATCATTGAGCGGACGCCGTGTCGGTATTAAGAGGACCGATGATGGAACCTATCGCCTACAATCTCCCAAACACTTTGTTCCTAAGTAGCTGGGTGATACAGTGCTATAATACATCATAATAAAAGTTTGTTGAAAGTTACTACGTGATGATATAGTTAGATTTCACTTTGTTAGGTCTATTTTAAGATGGAAAACTAGTTTACATGCTACACTTAAAATTATGTCTTATTCTAACAGAAGAGTTCTTTATATTAAATTACTATCAAAATTAATAAAAAAAAAAAATAAAATAGAAATACTCTACACGTGGTTTTCAATCATAATTTCAACACACGTTTTAGGCTTTATACATAGTAAAAATTCGTTGCATTATCTGATAAATATGTATTCAAAAATAATAAAATATGTGAGATGATACCATTAGTTTCAAGGCCTCAACACAAATTTATTTAAAACGAATACTTTAAGTAACCAAATACTGCTTATGTTTTATGAACATATCAGTCAAAGATAATATCTAGTTTACTAACAATACACAATAATTGAGGTTAAAGATAATAAGAGATGTTTTCGTAAAAAAGATATAATGTTAATTTTACTAGACGTGACAATCTGTCCAAACAAAATATGTGTAAGTAGGCCTAATTATATGCTAATTGTATACTTACATTATCATAAAAGTTACATTTATATTATATTGCTTAATATATTGCTTAATACATTTAAGTTACAATAATAATTATTGCTTGACATTTATGGCTATTAGATTACTTAATATTTAACTAACATATTTGATTAAAGTAATAATGCAGTAATGAATAAATTATCTCAGGCTTTAAAAATATTATTCTTGTGCCTAGGTAAATAGTTTTGTTTACTAAATTTTGTATTAAAACATTAATTTATACTTATTAAAAAAAATGTTTGTTCCTTTATCAAAAACTGTGTTGCAGTAATCTCTCCTGTGATGATTCACATGACACCCCTTCTAGGAGTTCTTGTAGGAGCAGTGGTTACCTTCCTATGTGTGATAGTGGGGATATTGTTGGCACTTAGATTGAGAAAGCCTTCCCACCAAACCAAGAAGGGCCATAAAAATGCAACGACGAGTACTCACACTTCTTGCGACAGCATGGACAGCTTGGAGAAAGACCCAGACATAATTCCTCAGAAAAGTGGTCAGTTGTCATCTTTTTTAGCATGTTGACTGCCATGAGTACCATATTAGTCCTTGTCTCTGGGGCCATGAGTACCGCGATGTGGTACTCAATTAATTGGTGAAAACAGCTGACTAAAAATGAATTTTAAAAATAAAAAAACATTTTTGTAAGTAAAAAACAAGGTTAATGTTGTGAATCATGAATTTATTTTATTTAAATCTTATCAAGGACATTTAAGTAAAGAAAAATGTTATTTTGCCAATAGTTAGAGGTTATATTTTTATTAGTTTGACTGTCATTGTTGAGGGGTGCTGGTTTTGTTGTTATTTATGTGCTTTAGTTTCTGTACTAAATATGGAGAGTAGTAATGATGAGTATATACATAAATTATTAGATGAACGTTTTTTAATACGGGTAAGTGAAGGAAACAGATGACCAGGTAGTTTACAACATTTTTTTTAGAAACAATATTGGTATTTTGTTATTTCCACCAATTCAAAGTAATGAACTTTTACATAAAATAAATTTGGTTTCTATCTATAGGTATGCAAGTGTATGGGACAGCTAACTGAGGCCATGAGTACCACTTTGGTACTCTGTTCACAGGGAGAGACCAAGGGTACCAAATAGTACTTACATTTGTTTTATTGAATAGTTATAGAATACTTGCAAACACTTCATTATTAGGTAATGTTATATCAAAATACACAAGAAAAACAAAATATTGCAAATAAATATTTTTGCCGCAGTGGGTAGATACCTTATCTAGATTGGTAGTCAACCTGTTAGTTATATAATTATAAGAACAATTGTTAAAGTGTTAATATTTTGCATCAAAGTTGATGTTTTCAATTATAAGTAAGTATTTCATTTCACTTATTGCTTTATTATTTAGAGATTTTATTTTCATTGAATTAATAGGATTCTTATGTTTTATTACTATATTTAAGTTAGTAGTATATATTTAACATTACTGGCATTCGAAAGTAGAAGAGGTGAATGGAAATACACTAAATACAGAATTTAGTAACTATATATCATTGATGGAGCCAAGCCCACTGAATGACAATTTAAAGATGTTGACATATTATTAATTTTAACACTAGTCCAACTATCTTATATGTACCTAACATGTGAACTAATAGTTTTTTTCTGAAGATTTAGGAAAATAATTTTTCAAAGAATATTTGATTTTGGTTTCTTACATTATTAATGACATTTCTGAACGAACAGCATTTGCCAGTGAGGACCAGTATATACTACAATCAAGCTACAAAGAAAACTAAAAATGTAACCAGAAACATTATAATGCAGACAGATGCTGTATATTGAAAATATTATTACTTCTAACACTACTTTTTTTTAATAATATTTCATTACCCATTAAAATAATTTTAATTTATTCAGTGTGGTTAGGAGATGTTCTTTTTCTAACAATAATGGATAAGTGTGTCCTGATGGAAGATATAAATCTTATTTTAGTAGGCTATTTAGTTACTAACGGAATATATTTTAAGTAAGACCGCAGATCTATTGATCACATTATCAATAATGTGTGATCCATAATATAATACTTTTAATGAATACCTAACTATTGTGAGAAATTAACAGTCCACAAAATTAAAAAAAAAAAAAAAAAACATTGGCCATGTAACTTCTGAGTAGTAAAAGAAGATTTATCTCTCTAAATGTAAGTAAAAACATCAAGTATCATAGTTTATCTACATTAATACATATTAGAAACATTATAGATATTTATAAACACAAACACTCTCATATTTATACCCTCGTATGCTTATAGTAGATAAAATTAATGAATGACAAAAGTAATTAATGAGTTTCAGTAAGTGAAGCAGGAATATGGAGTCCTATTTAACAATTAACATGTGACCAAAGGCTTACTGTGACTGGGAACCCGGGGAGTGTCTGAAGAGTAAGCCTAGTTTCTTTTTTTCCGGGCATCATACTTGGTTCAGCCACTCTATTATATACCGTATTTCCCTAAATAATATGTTATGTATTACAAGTTTATATTATTAAAAATAAAGTCATATTTATCGATATAAGATATATTATCAGCTATATTATGAGTTGTTCATGTAGTGTCATTATTTATATGTTTTAGATTTTGCTGAATCTGGAGAAACAGAATTCCAAAAGAGCCAGCTGAACTTCTATTTTAACGCAGATTGTGAAGTGAAAGCGCAGGTTAAGGTAACTGTATAGTTAAAATTAGTCTTAATTGGAATACAATTATTGTCTTTGTAAATACAGCGTATATATTAGTATAAGAATTTGTATTCAATAATTACTTATTAACACATTACTCCTTTTTTTTTGAGACGGAGAAGAATTTTTCCTTGATAGCAACAGAATGACAGATAGTATATATAATAATGATGACAGAGATAGAAAAACATAATTCAATAGTTATTTAATTATTAATATAAGAATACTATTGCTAATCATACAAATAAGGAATATATGTAGGTGCATGGTTCTGTTCACGTCATTAATTTTTTTTAATTACTATTAGTTTTGCTAACTACTTTATCTTATTTACCATACTACTAACTATGTTCCGAAACTAAGACTCTAAAGAAAAACGACAAAAATATCATCACTGATTTTGGAGATTCAGATTATTATAAATTTTCTTTGAATTTTTATTGGTACGAAAATAAACCTGCTAAAAATTGTGAATATTTTAATAACATCATTAATTTTTTCCATACGTATAAAATCAAAACTGTATTTAGTTCTAGTCTTCAGTTTATATTACTTCCATTCCCTGTATAAAATCAATAATTGTATTTAAATTCACTTTTTACGTGAATAAAATAGATAGAGTGCTATTTTTTTTTAGTATTTATGTTTAATTGAATGATCAATCAGCTGTTTGATATGCTCTTAATCTAAGTTAGTCAGATGTAACGTAATGGATAGGCCTTTGTTCAACAACACATTCTTCTTAAAGCTATAACTTAATTGCAAAGACACGAGGTAAACATCTATACCTCTGGAGTTATACTTGGCAGAAAAAAAAAATATATATTATCAATATATTATGTATATTGTTTAGTCATAGTTGGAGTAAAATTGTTTACTCTTTTATTTGAAGATCTCATAAAACAATATTAATGATTATTTATAATATATAATTAGACGGTACCAAGTGAGACCTTTGAACCAGAACCCTCATGAAGTAACCTCCAATTTGGTATAATATAGTACACGGACAGTAAACAAAATTTATACTGCACTAACCGTTATGTACAGGCTCCAAACTGGCCATTTATCAAGGCTCTGAACTTCTTTCTCTTATACTGAAGCCTGTTCTCATTGTTTAAGTTATAGTACATTAATTTCAGTAGAAATGCAAACATTTATTTTCTAGATGCTATATACATAAATTCATTAAAATGTTCTCTTGACGTTACATATTTGTTACTAAATAAGTATGTATACTTCAGTCTTAGTAAATAAATGTATAGTAAAATATACAGTAGGCCTTAGTAGTTGTAACCTTGTAATAGGTCTTATAGTTCGAATAAAATAACTTTGGTACTGGCGGAACGCCCTCGCTCCACTGGTCTGAGATGACAAAACTCTGAGCTTTAATTTGCTGTCAAACTTAAAATAAGTAAGCAATAATTTTCAAACTAATTTTATAGTGTCCACCAGTTTATATTCTTTAAGGAAAAATTATGCCGTTGATTTTCTTGAGCTAAATTGCTTTTTATAGCGATATTTGTATTAAAAACACGGTTTTATGAGTGAAATTGGGCGTGAGTCGTCTTCAACCTGTCACTGTAGCAAAAATAATAATAATAAAATAATTTCTTGTGGATGGATAACAGTTTGATTCATTGTGATTAGTTTGGTAAAAGTCTCATTTAATAATTCAAACAGGTTAATGAGAAATTATTTTTTTTTTTTGTAAAACCCTGCAAACTCGGAAACGAAAAACGCTAGACAAAATTTATTTGAGCAAACATTAACTGTGTTATTTATATATAGTTAAAATAATACTGTGGTACTAATAAAACATGCGGAAAAATAATGAAGAGTTGATGAAGTAAACTCATAGTTCGTTTACATTGAGGCTGTGTCGGACGCGTAAGGTATACTCTGCTCAAGGGAAAGTGTAGACTGAATATTCAGTCCAAGCGTAAAACGAATTCCAATCGACGATATTTCCAGATAAGAAATGTTTCTCCAGTAAGAAATAAGGTAAGTTAGTTGACTTTTGACTTTGAGGTGTGTTCGTGTTCAGTGCTTTATCGATTTGACAGTGCTTAGTATAGTTTAATCAATAGTTTGTTTTTATTACAGTTATTTAGTTTTAGTGATATAACACGTTTTTATTTATTTAGATGTGACAATAATGCTATAGGATTCAGTGTGTATATAATTATCAGTGTTTATTGCAATTATAATATTTAGGCTCTTTCAAATTTTAGGAAGTGTTCTATTAGTAGTTGACAAGAAATGTTTGCAATGGAAGAGGCAAGATCTGAGCCAGTGACTGTACATTGTGCGTGTGGTATCACTGCCACCTTGTTGACAATCGAGTTTTGAAAACTTCTGAATCTTTCTTCCTAATTCAAGAAAATTCTATTTAATACGAGATTACGATTTTAGTGTCACTTAAATAACACAATTAATTTGTGTTTAAAGAAAGTAACCTTGTAGTAGGCCTTAGTAGTTGTAACCTTGTAGTAGGTCTTAGTAGTTGTAACCTTGTAGTAGGCCTTAGTAGTTGTAACCTTGTAGTAGGCCTTAGTAGTTGTAACCATGTACGATCTTAAACATTATTTTCCTTTGTCACTAACAGAAATAAAGTCCTATTTCAATAAAATAACATAATAGAAATTAGTCAAAATGACACTTCCAAAAGTTTACAAATATTTGGTTGGTAAATTGACCTGTCTTATATTGACAAGCTGTCATTTTTATATTCTACTTTCAATGAAAGGTGTATGAAACCTAGTACAGGTTTTGGAACATTAAAAAATATTCTTCTCGTAAATAAAAAAAATATTAAAAGTAATTAGTTTAATATATTTATTAATATAATTTTAACTAAACTAAATATGTTATACAAAAATTACTTGCATCACTGTATGATAACCAATAAAATTCAATATATTAAAAATATTTTCAAATAATTAATAAAAAACTTGATGGATTAGAATTCTAATTTTAACCATTAATATAGTTCACTTAAATAAAAAGTAAATAAAATATAACTATTTATTCACTGGTCAATGCTCAAACTAACTTTCAACCTTATTATTTATTTAATTTTTTACAACAAGTACAATTATTTTACTCTTATATCACAAACGTTTATATAGTATTCAATAAAAATGTATATTTCATTTTAATGGAGTTGTTCATTGCGTTTCTGGTGATAACAAAATGAGGCCATAATAATGTTTAAATATTACGGTTATTATCACAAAAATAGACTATATGCAATTTTAAATTAAACATATTTAACTTTGATTTAAACCATTTAATATATTCTTATCATAAGAAATTATTATTTATTGTATTGGGGTAAAAGCAATATTTAAGGAATGTATATATTTATTTATCTATATATATAAGTCCATAAGGAATTTTATGTACTTATATACATGTTCTTATATAAGTACACAGTACATAAGGAATTTTATGATATGTACTGTGGTTTACCATAAATGTTCCACATAATTATTTTAAGTACCTATAATATTTTACATTTATCTCGAAATTACTTTTTTTTAAGTTGCACACATTAATCTAATTAGTGACTTACAATTCAGTTGTCCTATATGTCAAGATCGTTGTACTATTGCAGCCTGTGTTTACGAGTACTATAGATTACACCGAGCTACAGATGTCTTCACCCCCAGCGGCGTACCTTGACCAGTCATCGTCTCACCCTAGTGTCCTTTATCAGCAACCTCGGAGGGTAACATTCCAGTGTCAGGCAGCTACCCTGCCTCGCAGACTAGGTGTGTCCCAGCGTATACCTCCCAACAGCCAACAGCGGACATCGGATGACAGTGTCCTTGAGATTCAGGACTCTTCCGTGAGGCTACGTCCAGAGTCCTCATCCAGGCCTCTCATCGGTAAGCTTTGTAATTAAAAATATCTATCTTAAATTATACTTGAGAATAAGCTATTAAAGTTTGTTATACTAATTTAACAATAGGTACATTCCCTAAAATAACCATACGTACTCATTATACATACTGTACAACTAAACATAATTCCTCTAAATTATATGTATAGTAGTTATATTGAGGGCATTAGCACTGTGATAATGTATATATAGTGTTTCTGCAGGAAGGATAATTATTATCCTTACGGGATTTCATACACGTCATTATTTTCACTGCGAAAAACTATTAGTTTGGAATTAAAGATATCGTCAAATAAATATTATATAATATTTTAATAACTCTCTAAAAAAATATTTTTTTCGTTTTTCACGTGTGAGCTGAAAATATATGTGAACAATTTCTTCTAATATTAAAATTATTAACTCCCCCTTCCCCCATATTAATCTGTAACCGTCAGCTTTAATGTTAGATCATTTGTGTAAATATTATGATCATAAAATGTTAAAATAATGATGATTTTCTGGAACTAGTTTAGCTGTATATTTATGATTATTTTTTGGTACTTTTATTGCAATCAATATTGGCCTATTTTTATGATTGGACTCTCGAAATAGTTCCTTACAATTTGTGAACAGGATACGTCAAGTCAGCTGATAACAATCAACATGTAAAAACATCTGATAAATATATTAGAGGTCTCTATTGACCGTAGCGTTATGTATAATCAAATCAATGTAAACACATTTATTTTTATGAGTTATTTATGAGTTATTTTTAACATACTCAAATTTAATTTTGTTCATAACTATTTTGCATCTTGTGAAATTTATATATACATTTCACAAGATGTATAGATACACTGCCTGTATACAAAAACGTATTGTTCACCAATCACATTGCAAAACATTTAATTTTATGATTAAATATTATAATTGGCTATGAGCTTTCAAAAATCAAAGCAGGTTCTAAGAGGTTATTTTGTATATTTGACATGTACAAAAATAAATAATAAATTTTCTCTATTTCTAAAAACTATTGGAAGTTATAAATACAACAAGTAAATAAAAACAACCAAATTTTATAGTTAATATATAATGTTTTGTTTATGTGCACGAACAGTTTATAATCATAAATTCGAGACTTTATTTGTTGGTATACTTATAGTATTTCTTATTATAAGATAATTTTAAGGATCTACAAGGTTGTGTGATATAAGTTAATCACAATCTAAAAAATTATAGTTACTTAAGATTAAGTGCTTTATTTAAAACTATTTAATAGCTATGTTTATTCTTCTATCTCATGCTCTATCTAATATCTGGAAAACGTTTTAATACGTAAAAGATAAATAACTATTAGAGTAATTTTGTATATTAAAAAATATAGTTTATTTTAACGGAGTTTCCTTTAAAATCATACTATGTGAAATAAATATGATTTAAATATATTAGCTCAGTATTTTACAGCTTAGAATCATCATTGATGTAGCAAAACAACCCAATATTGACAACAAATGTAATATAAAATCTGCAAATTTAATGGAAAACAACATATTCTTAACATTTGTTAGGAAACGGTCAATCCAACTGATCATTACAAAGTCTGTAATTAATAAAAAACATTTTGAGCACTACATATCAGTTATAAATAAACGTAATTTAGCTTAATAATAATCACTAATAAATAAAATATATATAATTATATATATATATATATATTTTTAATACTTTTATTTTAGTTTACTTTTCTTTGCAGCCCATACGCCCGAGACTTACACACCGTTCTGTCCTCCGGCCGGATTATTTAATGACCACCGGGCATAGAAGTTTACTGCTTGCACATACGTCGTTAACATTTCTGATGCCGACACAGCTGATTCTTGAGGACAGTGGTATCATCAAGAAACATCAGTTTTTTTCTGCCGAGTCACATGTCATAAAAGAAGTGCAATAGTTTGATTTATTGAGTTTGAAATAGACATAACACGCTTTCTTTTTTTGTTATCAAACGTATATCGAATAGGAAACGTAAAACAGACTTATTTGGGTTAAATCCAACCAATCGAAAGGGGCTAGGAGTTCGAAAGCTAGGAACCTAGATTAACCCAACCAACTTAATGTAAGCCAACCTAATCTAGTTTGAACTAACCATAACTAATTTAATCTAACCCAAAAAAAATTTGTTTACGTATAGAAACCTGTAGGACATTTCATACATAATTATTTTTACTGTCCTCTAATTCGTTAAAATCATTTATAAAATGAACTTACACTACAAACCGTGCATTAATTTTTGAGTTTCTGTCTTTAAATTTATTCAATATTTTATCCCAAAGTGTGGGCCTTTCTTGGATTTTGTAGTCAACCACAATACCGTAAGACTTATTGAATCAATTGTACAAATAAATGTACGCCACAGAAGTTGCTAGTGTCGGAACAAGACAATACAAAATAGCTGACGATGGTAGTAATAAAGGCATTGGTGCAAGTGTACGTTTGGTCTAGTACGCCATTGTATAATCGAATTTGGTAGAAAAAAACACCCAATATTATGTCAATGGTCACCCACATTGCTACTGACAGCGTTAAAATTAACGATCGTTTATTGTCCAGTTCAGTGAGAAGCTCCTGATATACTCCCTCGTGCCAATAATGTTACGGCATCATAGGTAAATCATTCGATCGGAAATAACGCAACTTGTGTTTCAGGCAGAAAGTTTTAAAATATGCATTGTTAGTAGTTAAGCTCCATAACTGTGGATGATTAATTTAAATATTTTCCTATTTTATAGTATTGTTTCATGTAGCATTTTCTGGTAATTTCTTGTTACAGAGCAAACTCCACTAGTCCGGACTCCTACTGAAATACAATGTCTGACAACAACGCATTTCTGACAAAGCGCCGACCGTCCTTGGACGACTAGTGAGATTCTATAACTCTGTGTTTCCTAACATTCCGGCTCAATAATCATTACTCCTAGGGTTGAAAGCTCAGTCACATGTTTACTATTATGTCTCAAACCCTTTAAAAAATAATTACTTTTTCAAATTACAAAATAAAAATATGGAAAAAAGAAATTATATTGAAATATTTTACATGTTCAAAAAAATAATTAATTTGAAATTCCAGTAGGTAGTATGCTGCATTTTTTACGTAGAACATAATTAAATTGATATGCTTACAGCAATTTATAAATTATATTTCCAAACATTTTTTTTATTGCTTTAATAAAATTAGATTATTAACAAATTGAAATTATTACCAACAATGAATTAAGTTAAAATGTATCCAACCAAGATATTCACGACACACACAGGACTCTGTATGGTCATGATATGTCTCCTTTTTTATGATTGGTAGATAAAGGTTAATAAATTTGTAAAATTTTTTTCATATTGTAGATATTTGAATATTGTTATGTTTCAGTTCAATGTGATTAAATCAATTTAGTATTAATTTATTATATATTTAATAATTATTTTTGGAATGTTCAGTTCCGATTATATATTTAGTAACAATAAATGAACGAATTTACTTAATTGTATCTATATCATATTTTTACTTCACTTTTCCTTAAAATTATTTTTTATTTATAGTTTCAGCATGACATATCAATCATATTATTTTTCATCCATTATATATCAACGTAATTACTATTTCAAACTGAAAATAAAAGGATATACAATAAAAATAAAAATAACTTGAAATGCCTATACTAGTTCCAATAACGTGTAAGTATATTTTATTAGATATAAGGTTAATATTGAGCTAAATTATAACCGAAAGCTATACAGATGCTATGTATAACATTAACATTATTATTTATTAATTTTCTCTTTGTTTCACATACTGTTATTTATTATATTTCTTTGTAAAATGACTCGTTTGAATAAAATAAAGTTTTGATTTATTCATCTAAAACTCATATTATTGCAATAATTTGCATCACCAAATTAAAGCTAAGAAGTAGATTTTACATTTATTTTAAAGTTTGTATTGATAATACGTTCAGTAAACCTCAGAACCTATCAAAGTAATTAAGTCCCAGTAAGCATTTACATGGTATTGTATATAGTCTTTAACGATTTAGAATATATTTTTATAACTATGTTAGAGCCTTGCCAATGTTTATGTCATATTAGGCATGATATCGATTCCATGTTTTGTATCAAGTTTCAACTAATAAACGTTTTAAACTTGATTGACTATTTTACTTAGAACCAGAATATATAATAGTGCCTTTAATCCATACAATAGTAATAAATAATAATAATAAACGTAAATATTTACTATCAAAATAGTTATATTAGAAATGAGGTCAAATTAAAGAGCTATCATAACATAAGTATGGCCAAAAATGACTACAAAGAGTGTTCAAAAATATAATTTTTATTCATTCATTATTCTCCTCTAAGACGCCGATCGTAGAGATATGGACGAATACGGATTTCGAATGAATGTGATGAGTGTAGATGAACGAGTGTAGTTATTGTTACTATCTGAGTTCGAATTAGCTCAGAAAGGACTATTTCTTAATAGCCCAATAGCCAGGGCAACTATGGGACCGACAGCTTTACATGGGATCCGAACCACGTAGTTTTGGTGTGATTTTCAGCTAACTGATTAGTTTGACACTTAGTTCTCTTCCCTACACAACACCCGAACCCTTACTACCATTCAACACGGACACTCCAGACTTCTCTAGTAGTGTCCACGTCAATGACAACCATTGAGCGGACGCCGTGTTGGTATTAAGAGAACCGAGCATGGAACCTATCGCCTACAATCTCCCAAACACTTTGTCCCCAAGTACCTGAGTTACAGCACTGCGCCACCAGTGCCGACTCAGCGTAAAAACCCTACAATAAAAGATAACATTCTCCCATGCACACTCACGTGCGTAAATTATTTATTTTATACAAACACTTAAGTCATATTCTGAGAAGTTATTTTATGTATGTTTTAGGCATATTATCCAAGCAAATTAGAATCCACACCATAAGTATAAAAAAATTAAGAGTGATGGTTAACATAATTAAAATAGCTCAATATTATTTATTTAAATATAGATTATATAATATTGAATTATTTACATATAATATGTCATTATAAATACATGCTACATGATGTGCGTGTGGAGCCAGGTGCGTAGTTTGGTGGTGGGACCGTGCTGTGATGACTCTTCTCGTCACGCTCTGTCAGTCCCCCACTACTGACTCTTATCGACGATCATCTCCTATCCTTAGTGACTCATATTTCGTCCTTGACCGTCCCTCGTCGTTTATCCCTCACATCTCTTCCTTCGTCACTCAGTCCGTCTCTCGCTACTGACACTCATCGCCGATAGTCAATAATCCTTTGTAGCTCGTTCGTCAGCTTATACATCGTCGCTCGTCCTTAGACCTCATTTACTCCTTGCTCGAAATTTATCCTTGACCTTCACATTTGTCATTCGTCCCTCATTGAGTAGGAAGCAGGTTTTACATCTGCTAACGTGAATTTGCAATGCATTTTAAGCCATTATTTTGAAGTAACAGGCCAAAAGGCTGCAAATATGTTTAATCTAGTTAATTTAACTTACATTAAATAACTTTATAATTATAAATACGTAGGAGCTTTTTACGCATTTCTATACATTGGTATGACATAAAATTACGGAATAAAGCCTCTGATAACGTCAAAATAAGATGAAGGTCAAGGAGGGTAGTTTCCGGCCAGATATTTGGAACGCAATTTTTAAAATTAATTGTGGTTATGAAGTACATGTTAAACTCGTATGATACAAACATGTGTTAATTATATTCATATTAATATCTTTATTACTCAAGTACACAATTTAGGATAAAGAGGACATGGAAACAAAATATGGTTCCAATTTAAATGTTTGGCCAGTAAAATTAAAGCTGTGTATAAAATGTTGTGGACTACTACTGTACTTCAGCACATTTGAACCATTTAGAATATTAAAACGATAAAAAAAAGGTGTATCAGTCTGTTGCACTACTAAGTAAAAGTTAGGTACATGTTTAATTATGGTAGTTATGGCAATTACACACAAGCTAAATCTCTTAAGCTACATACCTTATCTACATATAAGTTAGTATTATATTTGTGGATAACAGTGTTTGTAAAAGTTGTGTTAAAACTGCACTATAAAATTAAGTATAATTCTCTGGTAAGTAAGCGTAAACAGCCATTTATAGAAACCAAGAAACCTAATGAAACGAAACACAATTTAAAATATAAAATCCAGAATTTGTTTTAATGACCTATAAATCCCATATTTTATAAAGACCCTTTAGGTAAATTGACATTCAAGTTCACTGCACAGTCCGTAGTTTAACAGTACTAAATACTTATATCGAGGTAGTATAGGAATATTAATGTTAGTTCAAGAGTTTTTCATATCTAGTACTAGAATTATATTTATCCAAGTGCCTTACAGCTAGTATTCAAGCTATCTATTTAGGATGGAAAAGCGTTCCCTAAATAGATGAAGTGAGATTTGTAACTTAGCTTAATTGACTATATTTATTTATTTCATACATATTACACTATAGGTTCAGCTAAGTTATAAAACTTGTCAGCAAAGTCCACTTATTCAACATTATTTACATTTAATTACATAAATAAATTGTTCTTATTAATATGTTTTTATTTCAAATTTGTCCATACTTCAGGTTTGAATTGCCTCAAGTTTGTATTGTTTTTACCATTTACAATAATTTACAGCATTTTCATATGGCACTGGATGGGCTAAAATAATGCATGATAATATAGTGTCTATAATAGTATTAATAACAGAATTAAACTATTAAAATAATGTTTGTGTGATTATTTTTGACTCTGATGTAGCTACGTTTTTTAAATATAAATAATTATTAAAATGTAAATAGTTTTTTAATTAGCATAATACGTGTTGGTACATATACAGTATAAGGAAAACTTACACAACACAACATTTATTACAATATAAGCACACAATGCACAAATATATTACAATACAAGTACAAAATGCTAAAATATAATGGTGATCGATTTTGGTGAACCACGCTCACCTTCCTCAGACCAGAGGGATTTACAAAGAACCACAAATCTTTTGTGAATCCCTCTGGTCTGAGGAAGGTGAGCGTGGTTCACCGAAATCGATCACCATACTATTTTTACATTTTGTATTTGTATTTTAATATATTTGTGCATTTTATGCTTATATTGTAATACATTTTGTCTTGTTTGACGTTTTACTTGTATTAAAATTTCAACTAAGGACTGGTTAGGAGTAGGAAATCAGTCTTTAGATAAAATAATAATCATTTTCTCAAAAATTAAGATTTATCTAATTCAGCGCAATGTTTTGATTACGTTACTTTAAGTATTAAATTTAAATGCAATCGCTCAAAATGTGGTGATCATTTAAACTTTACCATGCCTTATTGACTTTTATGTTCACCGTTACTTCCAGACTTTATTGAATTGTATTAAAGATTTGTCGTCAGTAATAGATTTTAAAGTGTTTTATTAACTATAGCATTTTTTTTACATGAATAACTTAGTAACATTAAATATATCGATATAAAAAAGAGTAATATAATTTTAAAATATATTATATAGGTAGGTAATAAAACTTGGAGAGATTTATTATAATTAGGCATTTTGTTAAATATGTCGGTATTGTAAAGTCCTTGTAAGAACCCCCTCGTAACAAAGGTTTCACTCTTTGGATGCTGCAGAAAGGAGACGTTATTGCTTGTCTTTGGCCAGAGAAAATCAATGATGGCTGATGTTTATTGTATTTTCATTTGACATGAATTGGTTCCTCTTGACTTTCAAAGATGACACCTTTCACCTCCCTTTATTTAATTATATATTGCAATTGTATAGTATAAATTTATTAAAATTTTAATATTAATATCTATAAATAAGATACACACCTTTTAACTAGCTGTGTATGACGGAAAGTAATATTTGTTTCTATTTATGTATTATATTTGATATTTTGTACAGCAAGAACTAGCGTAATATGTAAACCGATTTTGGTACAAGGTTGTTATAATTTGGTATAACTATGTTAGTCATATTTTGAAAGAAAATTGAAAGTTAAAAATTATTTTATAGCGATTTTTAAGCTTCTTTCATAAAAAAAATATATTCATTTAAACAGTAATTGTGGTAAGCTGATTTAAAATTTTATCGTTCGAGTAATAGCACTCTTTAAAATATATTTTGTATAAACATCTTAAACATACAAAATTATCTACATCGACTTTTACTTCGTAAATCAGTTTTACTTTGTCAGAACAGTAAATATTTTGAAAACAACTTAATATTTTGAAGAAGTTGAGCGAAAAATTTTTTACGTGGATAAGAGGCATTAACTTTTTCTTAAATGTATTTCTTTATGCTTAAAACTCAATCACATATCAACTACGGGTAGAAGTATTGCCAGTATGCTGTTTATTGTCACATTAGGGAAATCGAACTGGGCGGGAAATATTATTTAGAAGGTAAACCAAACGAATATTCACTCTTTGAAGATCATTTTTCTATGATTGATCATGGGTAAACCTAGTATTCGGCCCATGCTGGCATTTTCTTTGTAGATGTAATTTTATTTTTTTACGTGGCAGGGCTACGGTTTGTATTCAATCATCCTAGATTATAGACAAAAGTAGATCGTTACAAAAATTCTTCCAAGATACTGTATAGTTTCCTACCCATCCATTCTCGTACGATTACATTATCCCTCCCACTGAACAATTTATGCACGGTAATTGTAATCTTCCCACCCATCCATGCACGTAATATGTGTATATTCTACATTCCTACACATATACAAGTTGTAGTTATAGTGATTTCAATATATAGATCTAAACAAATAGAAAACAAATCATTATTATTCTGGAGACTAGATTTAATTATTATATTGTTTTTGTTATTTTCTTTGTAAAATTGGCCACACAGACTGATAACTGTGACCAGTGCCTACAAAACATAAAGTTGTTACTTTTGTAGTAAAAAAGTACTTTTTTATATACTACTTAATGATAACACACCTACTTCCTACGTAACATTTTAAAGTCTACCTTTAAGGTACCTGGAAAAACACGCTCATTTATTGTTTTTAAAGTGTAGCTAAAGAATGAACTACAGATTAAAATAATACAATGGAAGTTAGAACGTATTGAACTAAGGAAGAGAATAATTGTAATAATGAATACTTTGAATATAATAATAAACAGTAGTTTAAAGAAAGAGAAAAAATGATAAGGAAGCGTTTGGCAAATAATCATAAGTCGAGAATTGCGGGCAACACGTTGGCTGAGCTGAAGTAGCTCACAGCGACGGATGCGATCAAGGCCGGGTGCACACTACCTACTGTCGCAGTCGTGTGTACATACCACAACACGTTGGCTGAGCTGAAGTAGCTCACAGCGACGGATGCGATCAAGGCCGGGTGCACACTACCGACTGTCGCAGTCGTGTGTACATACCACAACACGTTGGCTGAGCTGAAGTAGCTCACAGCGACGGATGCGATCAAGGCCGGGTGCACACTACCTACTGTCGCAGTCGTGTGTACATAACACAACACGTTGGCTGAGCTGAAGTAGCTCACAGCGACGGATGTGATCAAGGCCGGGTGCACACTACCGACTGTCGCAGTCGTGTGTACATACCACAATTCTTGGAATATTCGAGCCGCTAGCCCAGTAGCGCAGCTCAGTCAAGTCTCATTTGAATTAATGGCAATCGCAACCATCCGTGCACACTACCGACCATCGCAGTCGTGTGTACATACCACAATTCTTGGAATATTCGGAACACTAGCCCACTAGCACATCTCATTCAAGTCTAATGGCAATCGCAATCCGTCATGTTTTGTGGCAATAGTTTTTCACCCTCCATTAGTGGTACTCTTGCTCTGTGCGTACCACTTGGATATAGCTGAGTATGACTGGTGCATGCTATTCCGGAGTGGAGTGGAACAGTTTTCTAAATTTCTCTCGTTGTAAACATGCCTTAATTTAACACTGGACATTTTATTATTGAAATTGAATCAGCGTACTTGATTTTACAATCGCCTGAACATTCCTACAAACACCAAAAATTGAATAAATTGTATTTATATGCATGTATATACGTATTTTATATTATATTTAATATACTATACAGTTCTTTATAAGTGTCAAATAAGTTGTGGTACATATTTATATATATATATATGTTATATGTATACTTTAATGCTCAACATTAATGACTGATGATTGAATCATTTTTTATTTATGAAACTAATAATCATAGATTTTTACACTATCAAAAAAAATCGTGTTTTCATATTTAAGGAACAAGAATGGCTTTAAAGCATGAGTATTTGAGTATAGTGTGCTGGTTGTGTGCGCCTAATTAATAGCTATGAGTACCTTATTCTTGCTTTTATTCGGTTGATGAATAACATTCGCTCGTATATTTTACAGAAATAAATGCATTAAAATTAATCACTATATTTATTAAAATAAATTATGATATTAAAATATTAATTATTCTAATATAACATATTTTACAATGCAACTACAAATTTAAGACTATTTAATATCATAATATTGCATAATTATCACTGTCAATAGAACTTCACATGATGACTTCCTTCTGGAGTAATGGCCAATCTTATAAGAGTAATTTTCATGGTGATACCAAGCTATTTAGTTTATTGAATGGATGTTCTAACATGAAATTTTACTAAAAAACTTTGGAACATCTTGGAGTTTATAGTGTAATCAGTAAAACTACCCACACAAAAATAATATTACTGTACAGTACTAAAAATGGGATATGCCCAAAATATTCCTCCAGTTTTTATTCGCCTACGAACGATTTGCGCAGCTCAGCGTACTTAATAGCCTATTCCATTTCCATTGTCACTCGAGATATATTTACTGGCAATTACTGAACTGAGGAGTCAACGGTAGTCGTAACAGTGGACCACACAGTGAGAACAGTATTGACTGGCAGTCGTAACAGTGGACCACACAGTGTTGACTGGAGTTGTGCTAACGAACCGACTGTTCCAAGAATGTGTGGTGAGTACATACTTGTGCGATAGTCGGTAGTGTGCACCCACCGTAACGCTCTTACGGCCTTCTAGGAATAACAGACTGCTTCCAAGTGGGCATGGCCATACATTGGTCAACATGTGTTGTTCTTTAACCGACCACTAATTCAAATCAGGACTTGCCTATATACAGTATAAGTTAGTTCGTATCCTTACTTTACTATAGGCTAAGTGAAAGTGATACACTTCAGGCACCATCATTATTTAATATGTAATATTGTTGAACAATCATTTTGTTTTTGAAGTGTTTTGGTGTAAGTTGACTGTTGTGTATTATTTATTATAGTGTCGGAACTAGTGGCGCAATGCTGTAATCCAGCTACTTGGGGACAGAGTGTCTGGGAGATTGTAGGCGATAGGTTCCATCCTCGGTCCTCTTAATACCGACACGGCGTCCGCTCAATGGTTGCCATCAACGTTGACACTACTATAGAAGTCTGGGGTGTCCATGTTGGATTGTAGTCAAGGTTCAGATGTTGTGTAGGGAAGAGAACTGAATGTCAGACTCGTCAGTTAGCTGAAAATCAGACCAACACTACGTGGTTCGGATTCTAAGTAAAAGCTGTAGGTTCCATGGTTGCTCTGACTATTGGGCTATTAATAAATTGTCCGTTCTAAGCTAAGTCAAACTAAGATTGTAACAATGTAACAATGACTACAATCATTCATCTACACTCATCACACTCATTCGAAATCCATATTCGCCCAAATCTTTACGATCGGCGTCTTAAGAATAAGTAAATAAATAAAAAATAAAAATTAAATAAAAAAATATTATTCGGCTTACATTGTTTCAACTTTAAGTGAACAGTAAAAGCTGATTTGATTACTTAACAGCCTTATTTTTTCGAAGTTTATATTGTCCAGATCATGGGATAATGCAAAGAAAATATATAATAATTTAAGGAAAATATTAATACTTTTGGTCTTGCAGTTAATTGTAATACTTTAGCTGTTAACTATTTTATGAATTAAATTTAAATTGAAGTCTTTTAGTAACTATTCAATATTCATCAGTAATACGCCGATCTTTAAGATATGGGCGAATATGAGGGGCGAATTAGTGTGATGAGTGTAAATGAACGAGGGTAGTGATTGTTACTAACTAAGATAAACTGTTTCTGAGTAACAGCTATTCATTAATAGCCCAATAGCCAGGGTAACTAAATTACCAAGAGCTTTACATAGAATCTGACCCACCAAATGGTCGTCTGATTTTCAGCTAACTGACAAGCCTGATACTCAGTTCTCTTCCCTACACATTATTTAAACTTTGACTACAATCCCACATGTACATCCCAGACTTCTCTATTAGTATCCAAATCGATGGCAACCATAGAGTGGACGCCGTATCGGTATTAAGAGGACTGAACATAGAATAATTTATCGCCTACAATCTTCTCAAAACGTTGTCCACAGGTAGCTGGGTTACAGCACTGCACAACCACTGCCAACTACACACATTTAACTTTAATGCAAAAAATTATAATTATATGTACATTTCCACTATCGTTTTATTTTTAATTACTTACAATAGAGCTGTTATAACTTTATTAAATGTTATAAATTATTTTTTATAATACTATAAATTGAGTTATAATTGGCTATGGTTAATTAATTGAAAAATATGGACTAACCTAATACAGGGTGATCCCAAACTAAGTTCCAAAACTAACGGTTGTGATTCGCTGATTAAAAATAAGTAAAAATGTTCCATATAGGTCCTAATATGCTTTGTTTTCAATATGGTGGCCATGTTTGTATTTTCACTAAATGATGTGTAATTTCGTAAATCCTTACAATACAGTACTAAAGTTTGGAATGAAGGTACCTGTTATACTTTTTTTAAGGTTATGATAACAATATTTTACTATGTTCAATAACTTTTAAATGTAAATTGCGCAAAAAGGCGCATTATTAGAAAAATGCGCAGGATATAAAAAAGTTACAAAATGAGATAAAAAATCTAACAAGTCCTAGTTGAATAAAATCAGTTCATAAATAAAGGAATAACAGTAATTTAGGAATACGATATATGCTCTGTTTCATTTTATTAGACGTTGAATTGCTGGTCTTAAATGCATTTAATATCAGCTGATGAAGTAAATATTAAACAGCTGATATTTTAGCATTTGCATTACAGTTTACTCATTGTTGAGAAATTAGATTATGATATGTGAATCGTTTTTGTGCGGTCAATTACAATAATTGTTGTTCCATTACTGGTTTTTAAATAGTTTATTTTTTGCTTAATAATAATACATACCGGAAATTTGGTGCTACAGCAGATAACATATAGGTCACATATAAAACTTTGTACATTTACGTATTTTATTTACATCAACACTGTATGTACATTAATACGGATAAAACACAAACTAGTAAGCAGTAAATTTGGAAATCATATATCAATAAATAAAAGGATCAAACTGAAGTGTTTAGTAAATAGTGGTTAAAGTTAACAATATTTTTTAATATTATGAGTTGTTTCATTTTACATCTATATTACACTTTATGTTATTAGTGTAAAAGAATTTTAATTTTATAAAAATTAGATTTATATAATTTATATGCATGGTAATAAAAAAAACCTGCCTTCCAAGTTATGGTAATTGTAATAATTATAACATCGATTAAAGGAGAATGGTAAGAATGGTAGCTGTTCTTTTCCAAACTTTCGTGTCATAAAATATAAAGCTATAAAGAAAAAATATATATATTTGGTTAATTAGGTAGTCTCCATATTTTTGTTGGTTACCATTCCATTTATTAAAGGATGTAGAGATGCATTATTTTGATGAATAGTGAGTGTATATCTACAAAAAGTAAATAAGACGTATTAAAAGCATTTCGTTAGGATGTGAATAATTAACATTGAAGTGAACTGTATTTCTGAATTATAAAACAAGTTTTCGTCCCATTCTTAATCAAACTAAACTAGATCCTATGTTAGTTGTTAGCTATTTTCATTCATAAAGGTTTTATGTTTGTATCAATAGCATAAAGCCAAGGCTTGTACGAATTTGGCTGCAATCCAATAGTGAACCTGCCAAATGACAACAGAACTTGTATAGTACTTGTATTGTGTGGTAAGCTTTGCTAATGCTTTTTAAATATAGCATAGGATGGGATTTCCACACCTGATTTAGCATATATACTATGTAAAAAAACTACATGAACGGTTTAGTTGTATTTATATTTACTATTAAATATTTATTAATAATTATTTTATTATAAAGTTATCATTTATTCGCATGTTGGTATTAATATTCAGGGTCATTGTATAAACACAATTTATATCTTTATGGATATATTTATTCAAAAATAGCTCAGTTAATTTTTAAATATCAGCTTAAAAAATAATAATTATACTGAGATTTCATCAACTTTGGGAGGACTTAAAGATGGATTGGACGTAAAAGCTTGGGTTTCTTTTACTTTTTTTATTTGCTCACTAATTAAATAAGGTTTAACAAAAAGTAAATTAAAAATTTATGAGAGCTAATTCATTTTTATATTTAAATTCTTTGAACATTTATAAACCAACAGTCTTTTCAATAATTGTAACTAAACCAATCATAAATATGTGCCTTACATAACCACGTGTACAAAGGGTTCGTCAGTGAGGACGTTAAACGACATAATCGACAACATTTTGTTTATATATGTAATAAAAACAGAAAGTTCACTTTTCAAATATTTATCTTTAACTATGTGTCCCCGTTTACAATTCACAGTCACATTGGAAACCTTAGGACAATAAAATATTAATTGAAATAAATACCAAAGGTACTAACATTTTTTAAGGAGGTTGACGATTGAAATGTTTAGATATTCATATAACATATAGTTATATATATTTATAGAATATTAATTATATACAATATACTGAGCATGAATGTAATATTGGAGAATATTTGTATTAGCTAGGTGAATACTAAGTACTACCAATGATTAGTTGACCAACGGAAGGGTTCTATAATTATAACCAAAGAACTACGACAAATAAGGGACCAAACACTTATAGTGTGATCCGAACTACGTCCTTTTGGTCACATTTTAGTCATCAGACTAACGTATCAACTACTTTAGACAACATGCGCACTTTTTACGCCTCCTAGCATTGGCACCGGGACTTCTCTAGAAGTGTCTACCGTTGTATAAAAGTTGACACGATGCTGGTATTACTAGAACTGAGTGATAACTAAAATTAAAACGTAAAATATCCACAATAATATGCCTCTAGGTAGCTACATACATTACAAAACTCTAATATATAAGTACTTACTAATTATTTTGACGTGTCAAATCAAATCTAATTAAAAAAATTACACAATATTAATCGATATATATATATATATATATATATATACATATATATATATATAAGTAGTAATGGGGGGGGATATGGAACAAAAGGGCGAGGGCGAGAGGCCAGTATGATGGGATTGGGCGACATGTACGGCACGTACTGCAATCCCGTCAAACCAATCTCCCCGGACTTCAATCCCGTCAAACCAATCTCCCCGGACTGCAATGCAATCCCGTCAAACCAATCTCCCCGGCCATCTGCAATCCCGTCAAACCAATCTCCCCGGCCATCTGCAATCCCGTCAAACCAATCTCCCCGGCCATCTGCAATCCCGTCAAACCAATCTCCCCGGCCATCTGCAATCCCGTCAAACCAATCTCCCCGGCCATCTGCAATCCCGCCAAACCAATCTCCCCGGCCATCTTGGATCACGTGACTAGGAGGTAATGTGGGGATATGGAACAGGGCGAGGGCGCGAGGCCGGTATGACAGGTATGGACGACATGTACTGAATCCCGTCATTCCAGCCTCCCCTTGGCGTATTCCCGTCAATCCAATCTCCCAGGTGCGCGCTTTTTTTTGATGACGCCATGATGGACTTCTGCCACCAGATGTCGTTGTTTCGGTTTTTTGTGCGCGCTTTTTTTTTGATGACGTCATGATGGGCGAGGTGACTTCTGCCCACCAGATGTCGTTGTTTCTTCTTCTTCGGTTTTTTTTGTGCGCGCTTTTTTTGATGACGTCATGATGGGCGAGGTGACTTCCAGTGTCCGTCGTTATGTTTTTTTTTCGGCCAGCTGTTTTGTTCATCGGTAAATTATACGTGTGTGATGACGTCGTCACGAGGAGGTTGGTATTTGAAGGGCGATGCCCGCCTTCCGCCACTGCCGGATGTCGTTATGTTTTTTCTTCAGCCAGCTGTTTTCTGTTCATCGGTAAATTATACGTGTGTGATGACGTCACGAGGAGGTTGGTATTCGAAGGGCGACCACATTATTTTATTTTCATCAGATCCAAATACACGATGTTGTTAGCCGACGGGTTCACTATTGGACGGTTGTCCTGATCT
>JAQJVL010000825.1:0-79995 GCA_035578905.1 Stictocephala bisonia
GACAACCCTTGTAAATTGCTATTAAACATTTTTTTTTTGCTTCCAGGTTATAAAAGCTGTCAGGTTTTTTCGTGTTGATTTAACTTATCAACAATCGAAATCAAATAGTTATTAAATTCATTTGCAATCTGGAGCTTATCTCTAATGATAACATTATTCACACTCAAATACAAATTTGTATCATTTTTATTACTATTTATACCTGTAACAATATTTATTATTGACCAAGTTTTCTTAGCTATGATGCTTGCAATTAATAAGGTTAACAGTGCAGGTATGAGCAACGTGGCGGGATCTGCTTTTACGCATGCGCCAGCTGTAATACGAGAGCGACATGTAGCTAGCTTAGGTATTTTCCCAATCCATATTAATACTTCAGCGGTGTCACAAACATATTAATACTCTGTGTGAACTGCACCCATTGAATAACATTACTAGTTACGTTTAAGACATCTTACAGCAATGTCATCGGAGTGTTAATATGTTTGGTGTGAGAGGCCTCAAGTAGCTGACGACGGACACAATAATATAATATAGTGTAGGCGGCTAGTTTTTCATGCTGCAAAAATTTGAAAACTATTTTGATCTACGACTATTATTTTTTATATAAAAAAAGATATTGCAGAATAAAACCAAAGGAGTAACTATGCACTTTCTAGACGCCTCTGAAAATGTGATTTCTTGTTGAAAAGTTGAAAAAGTAGTGAAATTTGGGTTTATAATTCTTGAGAAGGTTGATTTTTACTTCAGAAAACTCGTTTTTTACTGAAAAATAGAAAAACTACATATTTATATGATAATGACAAATCCAACTTTTTTTTAAACTGGAATTTTTTGACATTTTTTTCATTTTCCTTGTTTCTTAATGCTGAACAAGAATATATACTGTAACTGGGTATTCAATAAAAATAATTTTTCGCCCCGAAAAGTATACTTTTTACTTACCTAGCCACACATAACCTAATTTATCTTAATCATCTATATACTCAACAAATATTCATAATTTGCATTAAATTCGGGTCCCTAGCCTCCGTGATGGCTGTCACTGCAGCATGAATAAGTGCTGATTTGTTTTTGGTGACCAGTCATAGCTCCTAATAACATTTTGCATAAGGGCACCATAGGTGATATGCTGTGAACGTAGTTTTTTTGTGATATCTCAAGAAATAATTGTCACAGACCAAAATAGTTTTCAAATTTGTGTTCAGCACGAAAAACTACATCATAATTTTAGAAAATATAGAAGATAATTTGAAAAACTTTAGAATTTTTGTTTTTTTTTCATATAAAAAGTTAGGATCCGCAGAAAAAGTGTATTCTCATAAAATATAGACCTGATTCTACCAACTGGTGATAAAAAAGTCAAGATTGGCAGGGTATCAAGAAAGAACATAAATACCAACAAATGTATTTGCTAGGTTAACAGATAAGCTACAGTAATCTCTCCTGAACTCTGGCTATTGCCTAAGTTAACTCGTTCTTGAACATTTTCATGAAGCATATTTAAAAATTTTTTAGAGGTAGGTAGAAAATTTATGTTTAAAATAGTGACCTACTTAAGGTTTAAAAAACTAAAAAGAGACAAATATGAGATATTACTCATTGATTGAAGGTATTCAATAAGATAAATTTAAATATATTAATTAAACTAAAATAAATTGAAACAAAATATCAGTATATCTAGTTCAAGAGTAGACAGCAGGCATTAATTAGGCCTAATAGGCTATGTTGGTCATTTTAAACATCATTATTAGAATTTAAACACCATCTTATACAAGGACACAAATTTTATAATAGGCCTAATTGTATGATTCAAATGCACTTAAAAGTAAATATATGTAGCCCTATATGCTATTAGTCTTTTGCTTTTACCATCAAGCACAAATGGTCAAAGTGGGCAGGGCCCCTAGAGCAGAGATTAAAGTACATTTGGATTTAAATAATGAGATGAAAATACCTTGGGTTGCAGTCTTTAGCACTTAACAATCAGAAGACAATCTAGGAATATCACGCACAATCACTTTCTGAAGTATCCAACGAACATAAACTATAAAGGGCTGGGCTGAACCTCAAAAATTAAGTCCACAAACAAAATATGTCAACATCAACAAAACAGAACTGAATTTTATTTCACACCTGACGCGTACCAGTACAGATAAAATAGAGCTTTACAAAATAACGCTATACAACAAAAGGTTTTTAAGAATAACTTCAAAAACTATTTTATGTGCAGAATCCACATTTTCAAATAGGTGAACAAACTTTAGAGCTTTAACTTACATACAATATTAATATAAATTAAATACCACTTAAAAGTTATTGTATTACTCCGCACTATGAGTAACAGACTCATAGGACAAATATAACAATGACTCATCTTAAAGTTGTACTATATAAAAATCTATGTCAGATGTATGTTAATGTCGGATATTTTTATTATTAAATGTGAGATCACAATTTAGCCATATTATTCATTAGTAAAACGTCGATCGTAGAGATATGGGGAAATATGATGGGCGAATGAGTATGATGAGTGTAGATAATAGTAGTGTCTTTATGAAGGTTCAATTAACTATACATAATACAGTACAAAACTTAATACATTGATCTGCTCGCCTCCACACAATATGTATTGGTCGGTTCTGCATACATTCCTCTGAACTCAGCTTACGATATGTATTCTAGTTTTTGCAATTCAGCAGAAGAGGTTTGTTCAACAAATGATGAACATATGTTTACTGTTATTGCTGGATACTTTAATCTTCCTAGTTTCAACTGGAGGGATACTAAATCCTCAGAATTAACATGTTCTTCTCGACTCTTGATTGAGACAATTGACTTTCTATAGCTGGTTCAAGTAAACAGAATACCGGATAGTAGAGGCGTATTTCTCTTCTAATAATTTGTATCTATAGAACACCCGATTCTGATGTGAAATTATTTTTAGAAAAACTTGAAAATCTTTTACTGCACTTTTCAAAAAAACAATTGAACATGTTGGCCTTAGCCGGTGATTTCAATATAGACATTAATAAACTTAACAAGAGTGAAGTTAAACAGTTATTAATTATCTTAAGATCTTTCAGTTTGTACAATATTAATTCTAGGCCTACTAGAGGGCATGCCTGCATCGATAATATATTTTGTAATTTAAAACCTGATCATTATGACTGCCTATTGTATGAACAGGATCTAATTTCTGATCACGCCGGCCTAGTATGTACGTTGAGACTGTCTGATACTAACCTAAATAACAACAGGCCTACAGCTAATTGTAAAGTATTTAATACAAAACGTTTGTTAACACCCTCTAGATTGTATAATTTTAATGAATGTCTTTTGAACTATAATTGGTACGATTTATATGTTTTATGTAACTGTAATGATGCTATGTCCATGTTTTTAAATGTTCTGACGTACTATTTCAATGTTTACTGCCCAAAAGTTGTTGTAAAAAATAGGCTTAATAATGGAAAAATCCAACATTACAAAAATTTGGTTCACACCTCAATTAAAATTAATGAGAACTCATTTGTTGTCATTGTTTGATATTTGAAAAATTTCTGGTAGCACTGCGAGCAAAAATAAGTTCAAAGATTTTAGGTCAAAGTATTACAAATCCATTTCTCAGGCCAAGGTAGAGGCTAATAGTAAATTAATCTTTGAATCCAAAAATAAATGTAAAACGGCTTGGAACATCATCAATAATGAATCAAAGTATAAAACCTCTGTTATTGATAATTCTCTTTCACCGGACCATTTAAATGACTTCTTTATCAATGTGCCTAATAATATATATTTTAAGTAATCCTACAACTAGTAAAGCTGATTCTACTTTTATCAATTTATTGAACAAATCTGTAGGTGCTGGTGTAAATAGACCTAATTTTTTGAGGGAAAATGTAGACAGTGTGGCTGTCAGATCTATTGTAAATAACTTTAGTTCATCTCGTAGTGAAGACATATTTGGCTTGTCTAACTATGTATTGAAACATATCATTGAAGCCATTCTGGCTCCTCTTACCTATGTAATTAATTTAACTGTAGCATCAGGTGAATTTCCTGACTGCTTGAAAACTTCTATTGTTACCCCTATTTTTAAGAAAGGCAATAGAGACTTGCCAGAAAATTATAGGCCTATAGCAATAGTGCCAGTGATAAGCAAGGTGATTGAAAGTTGTCTCATTGGTCAATTATATAACTACTTCTCTGTCAATAATATTTTGTACAACTTCCAGTACGGTTTTAGACCTAAGCATTCAACAGTCATGGCAGTTGAAAAAATTGTAACTTTCATTTTAATGGGTTTTGAACAAAATCAAATAATAGGTAGTGCCATGTTAGATTTAAGTAAAGCTTTTGACACTGTTTCACACACTCGATTCTAATAAAGAAACTTGAATTTTATAGCATCCAAAACAATGTTTTAAACTTAATTAAAAGCTATTTAAGTAATAGAAATCAAATGGTAAAAGTAAACAATTTGATTATTATCTAGGCCTAGGATACTGACTGCGGGAGTGCCTCAAGGATCTGTCCTTGGGCCCTTGCTCTTCATTATATATGTAAATGACTTTAGTTTTAATGTGCCCTGTACAACTGCTGTGTTGTATGCTGATGATACCTCTATATTGTACTCTGATGTAAATTTTGAAAATGTTAAAAGAAAACTTGATACTTGTATACAAAGTTCTAAAGCCTGGTACTTAGCAAATATTTTATCACTTAATGAGAACAAAACTGAAAAAATAATATTCACTCTGAAAAACAACATTGACAAAGATAGTATCAACTATACCAACTCAGTTAGAGTATTGGGTATCAGATTAGACAATAAGTTAACTTGGAGTGACCATGTTGACCATTTATGTAAAGTTCTAGCTACTTTTGTTTTGAGAAAGCTTAAGTCTCTTGTAGACCATGACACTCTACTTCTAGCCTATTATGGACTTTTTCATTCACATCTAAATCTAATATCTATATAGCCGCACGTGTAACTCACTGACTCACGTATACAAATTCTAACCCACTTCCAGATGAGCTAGAAACTTGAAATTTGGCACACTTGTAGCTTTTGCCAAGCAACCGACGGGAAAATTCCGAAAATTAAAAATTTATAATTTTTAACCCTCCAACAAAATCAAAATGGCGGACGGGAATTTTGAATTCTGTGCAGTTTTACTAACGGCTTAATTGTGGGCAAACCGTTGGTTGTAGAATAAATCGGACAGCATACTCCAGATTTGTAATTAAATTTCCTACAATTTTGGTAATGTAACATTTTTTTGTATTTTTGACAATAACTACGCAAAAAATCGTTAATTTTCACATTTCATTTAAAAAATGTTATTTTTGTTTTGTTTTTCGTATTTTTCGTATTTTTTGTCAATTTTCGTTTGAGCATTTTTGTTTAATATTGTTAAATTTGACAATAGGTCATAGTTGAATTGAAGTTTGCCATATAACTTAAACGTTTAACTCTATTAACAAAAGGTATTTTTTTAGAATTAGTTTTACTTATTCTCTTTTTTAATGTTTTTTATTATTCCTTTGTCATTCATGTTACTAATTACTGTAACTTGTAAAGGAAAATTACTCTTTGAAAAAGTTTTTTTTTTTTTTTAACCTCATAAATTGTTTTGTGTCACTCTCTTTGAAACTGTGTTAATGATTAAAGTTGGGCCTGTATATTATTTTTTAGTTGATTAATTATCTCACATCTCAGTGTATCCAAAATAATTAACTTGTTTATGCCAAAAATTTATGTTTATGAATTTATGTTTTGGTTCATATCACTGTATTGTTGTCTCTTGTAATTAACTATCGTTTAATTATCTCACCATGCCTCCCAAAAACGGGTGAATTTAACAGTTCCATTTACTCACGTGTAACTGCTCTTCTCAAAGTGCGTTTTAATAAATTGAAGGGTATTCTAGAAGAATTCTCTACTAAACTGAATCTCTAACCTCTGTACAAGTTAAACAGCTAAACGCCTTCTCTAATGAAATAAAAAAGAAAAAGACTGATTTTGATAATAACCTTCAACGGGTTTTAGCTCTTGATTCTGACGATGGTGTGTCGGACGAAACTTTATCTTCCGATCAAGATGAAATAGAAACTCTCTTTGCGTATTTGACAGCAATTATTGAGGTACTTACTCCTCCTGTCGAACAAAAACACCTAGCTCACTGAGTGATAGCAGTACTGTTTTACATTCTGGATCCTCTCTAGTCAGGTTACCAAACATAGACCTGCAAAAGTTTTCTGGTGATCCACTAACGTGGACAAGTTTTATTAATCTGTTTGATACAACGATTCATCGTAATGCAAGCCTTTCCAGTGTGGCTAAGTTCCAATACTTACTCAGTGTGTTACAAGGTGATGCTTTAACATTAGTAAAAAGTTTAACTCTGTCCGCACCTAATTATCTCGTGGCCTATAGTTTACTACGAGATTGATATCACAATACTCGCAGATTGCAATCTCTACACCTCAATCAACTCTTAGACTTACCTGCTGTTAGTGCTACCTCTTTGAAGGGACTTCGTCAATTCGTGAACATTTTTACTGAACATTCACAAGCCTTGAAGACATTAGGATGTGATGTGACTCAAAACAATCCACTTTTATCTGCATTATTGTTGCGTAAACTTGACAATGAGCTCTGTAAAAAACTTGAAAGTTTTCGATCTAAAGCGAATGAAGACTTTAGTCCTCACTCTTTGCCTAGTGTGGAAGAAATAATAAAATATTTGAACATTGAGTGCTCGCAAACTGAAGACGCTAATATACACAACTTTCCTTTTGTGAACAAAAATATTTCATCACGATTACAAACTCAACAAAAACACGCTTTGGTAAAAAGGGTGAATTCTTCACACAGTGGTGTCTATGATCACAACACAAACCAGTTCTCAGTCACAGTCGGAAACTAATAAACACAACGCTTGGCAATGCTTTGCTTGTAATAAAACAGGTAACAAAATATATGCTTGTGATACCTTTAAAAGGAACTCACCTCATGAAAGACATGAATTAGTAAAAAAACACCAACGTTGTTTCTCATGCCTGGGTAATCACAGCACGTAAGATTGTCAGTCTCAATCAACGTGTCGCACATGTAACAAGCGACATCATACAATACTACATTTTGATGTTAATCTCTCTCGTCAACCCTCTCGAGATAGTCATACGTCCTCTAGACCTCAAGATCAACATAATGTTACTTCTAGGGATATAGCTACAACTTCATCTTTGTTTGTCTCTTCTGCTGATATATTAAATTGCTCTGCCCTAAATAGCTCTAACTCTCTCTCTTCATCTAATTATACGGTGTTACTCGGTACAGCTTTAATTAAGCTAACCACCTCTCAAGGCATTTCTCATGTATTTAGAGCATTACTTGACACGGGCTCTATGTGTGAACTTCTCTCTGAACGTGCTGCTAATATCTTGAACGACAAGCGACATGCTTCAAATCTAAAAATATCTGGACTCGCTCAAAACTCCTCCTCTACAAAGGGAACAATGTATATAAATTTGGAAACGCTCTCTGGCCACGCATTGGCCAACAAACATCAGTTTCATATCTTAGATAAAATCTCCGTGGATTTACCACGCACTCGTATCGCTTCTGACGTGTGGGACAAGGTCAAGCCTTATACACTCGCTGACCCTTCCTTCCACTTACCTGGTGGCATTGATGTACTAATAGGTAGCTCTCTATTACCTATAATTCTTACTCAAGAGAATCATTCGCTTGGGCCTCACATGCCTCATGTGATAGGATCACACTTCGGCTACATACTCATGGGTCAAGCTCCTTGTGCTTTGACTACAGATGCTGCGGTCAACTTTTCAATATCTCTTTTGTCTACTAGTGATGATATCTTGCACTCATCTTTACAACGATTCTGGCAACAAGAAGAAGCACCACCCATCAGTGTTAAATCACAAGAAGAGATCACTTGTGACGAATACTTTGTAAAGTCTCATACTCGTGACCCAACTGGTCGCTATGTTGTGCGACTTCCGTTCAGAACGGATCCCTCTGCTCTTGGCCTCTCTCGGGGTACTGCTGAAAAGCGTTTACTGTCTCTTGAACAAAAATTTAACGCACAACCTCAGTTTGCTCAGCTTTGCCGCTCTTTCATTTCTGAATATCGAGCTCTCGGTCATATGATCAAAATAGACCATGTTGAGGATATCCCTCACTATTATCTCCCTCATCATGGTGTGTTGAAAGACTCTAGCAGTACAACAAAACTTAGGACTGTGTTTGACGCCAGTAGCAACACCAGTTCCGGTTACTCTCTCAATGACATTCTTTCCACCGGTAGAAAGTTACAGACTGATATTTGTGACATTATTTTGAACTTCCGGTCTCATAAAATAGTGTTTTCATGTGACATATGACAGATGTTTCGTCAAATAAAAATCCATCCTGACGATCAACATTTTCAACTCATTTTATGGCGTGATGATCCTTCCGCGAAAATATCCACATTTCAACTCACCACTGTCACCTACGGGATGAACAGCTCTCCTTACTTAGCAATTAAAACTCTGACTCAACTTGCGGAAGATGAAGGTGCTGACTTTCCTCAGGCAGCTAACTCACTACGTCATCATACCTACGTGGATGATATTGTCACTGGTGCAGACTCGGTGGAGGCGGCTCTTGAGCTTCAAGACCAGCTCATCCAACTCTTAGGCCGTGGCGGCTTCGAACTTCGGAAGTGGGCGTCCAACTCCAACCAGCTCCTCGACAGGTTTCCTTCGGAACATCTAGAAACGCCTAGTTTCAACTTCATCAGTTCTCCATCCTGGGTATGCACTGGTCCCCTGAAGAAGATTGTTTTCGCTATGCTTTTCACTATCAAACAGACAAATTAACCAAACGCTCTGTATTAAGCCTCATTGCAAAATTGTACGATCCCTGCGGTTTTCTAGCTCCATTAATCATGGTAGCTAAATGCTATATGCAGCTCCTATGGGCTCAAGGCCCAAAGTGGGACGATCCTCTCCCCCCTGATCTCGCCGATAAATGGCAATTATTTATTAACGACACTAGTCGTTACCTCTCTCAACTCAAGATGCCTCGAGCATTTCCGTTAGCCCACGCTAATGTAATTGAATTACACGGCTTTTCTGATGCCTCAGAATGTGGTTATGCCGCAATAGTGTATTTTCGTTGTGAATCTTCTAGCGGAGAAGTGACTGTGAGACAAATTTTGTCAAAAACTCGTGTGGCTCCTCTGAAATGGGTGACCCTGCCTCGTTTAGAACTTTGTGGAGCTCATCTTTTGTCCAAGCTAATTGATTAATGCCTTAGACAGTTTTCTCATCTCAAGATTAATGAACTGACACTTTGGTGTGACTCTTCGGTAGTGCTCACGTGGCTACAAACACCTACCTACCGATTGAAAACATTTGTAGCAAATCGTGTCGCTCAAATTCAAGAAATTATTCCTGGTCATCATTGGCGACACATTAAAGGTACAGACAATCCAGCCGATTGTGCTTCCCGAGGTGTTCTTGCATCTCAAATCGTCAACCACCCACTGTGGTGGCACGGCCCCTCATGGTTAAGTCTATCTAAGCCTCACGGGCCGATTCCTAACTTCACACCAATAGAACTTCAATCTGCGGATGAAATCAAGACTACACCTCTTAGTGTGCTCACTATAATTAGTCCCACAGAGTGGGAAATACTCTCTAAATATTCCTCATGGACAAAACTCATAAGGGTATTAGCATACGTGTTACGTTTTGTTAACTTGTGCCGATCAAAGAAAGAAATCTCTGGTCATTTACGCATCAGTGAACTGAATGCCGCTGAAGTAGTTACTTTCAAACTAGTACAACGTTCAGCATTTAGTGAGGACATTAAATCACTGAAGAAAGACTCTGCGTGCTCCACTCACCTACGGAAATTGAATCCTTATCTGGATTCTGATGATCTTATACGTGTCGGTGGTAGACTGGCACAATGTAACCTCTCATATGACACTCGTCATCCCATTGTACTTCCCAAACGGCATCATGTTGTAAAGCTGTTGATAGACTTTTATCATCGAATCCATCTCCATTCTGGACCCCAATTGACACAAGCACTACTAACACGCAAAGTGTGGATATTATGTGCTAGAAGTATCATACGCTCACGTATTTTCCAGTGTCTCGTGTGCTTTAAGAATAAACCAAAAAACAAAACTCCTCTTATGGGTGACTTACCCGCACACCGTGTTAATCCAGCTCGACCGTTCTCATCAACAGGTGTGGATTATGCCGGACCCTTCACTGTCAAGATTCACAATCTCAGGAGACTGCGACACATTAAGGTCTACTTGTGCATTTTTATCTGCATGGTTACTAAATCCATTCATATAGAAGTGGTGACTGATCTTACTACAGATGCAATTATGTTCAATACAAATACAGAGGAATTACGTTCCATTTTAACCCCCCAGCTGCACCTCATCAAGGCGGGCTGTGGGAAAGTGCGGTTAAAAGTGCAAAATACCATCTCAAACGAGTGATTAATGAAACCGTGATTTCCTTACCACAATTTCAGACTCTATCAATTCAAGTAGAGGCAATGCTAAATTCTCGACCACTTACTGCTCTCAGCTCAGACCCTTCTGAAACCTCAGTCTTAACACCTGGTCACTTCCTGATTGGTGCTCCTCTGGCTGCCCTACCAGAACCCGATCTCTCTTATGTTCCTACCAATCGACTTCACCATTGGCAACTAGTCCAGGCCTTTCACCAACGCATCTGGCATCGCTGGCAATTGGAATACCTCCACTCTCTACAACAACGTTCCAAATGGAGCACTCCCCAGGAGAACCTCAAAATTGGAGATCTCGTCTTGGTGCAATCCCCGACACCACCTCTTACCTGGCCTCTTAGACGTATCACTGACGTTCACCCTGGACCTGATGGCACTGTGCGAGTGGTCACAATCAAGACGCCTTCAGGGACTTACACTCGACCCGCAATCAAGGTCTTTCCTAAACTGTCCTTTTTGTATTTGTTTGATCCACATCCAGTGAATGAAAAGCGCCATTTTGATTTGTCCAATGATGGTAATAATCTGGCCCGCCTATTTCTGTGTGACAGCTACTTTTCACTGGCCAGTTTGATGTTGTCGAATGCAGCTCTGGACGGAGTTGCAAGACAGTTCACTATAACTCAGCTGACTTTGGGGAAAACTGCCACACAAGACCTTACTATTGTCTCTGAAGAACCGCGAATTGATGACCCTCCAAACCAATTGTATGAACCAATCTGTACATCTAATCTAGACTCGCAGGAGTCTTATGTCGATGTTAAGTTAAAATTGATGCTTGTGGTAGTGTTATCACCCTTAAAATAAATGTCTCCTTTTACCAGGCCATTATTTAACAAAATTCCCGGCAGACCTAAAAAGGTTAAGCGAGGACGTCCAAAGAGCTTGACAAGTACTCGACAGGAACAGCTTACAGATGCAAAAAAAGATACAGTAAAAAAAACATCAGATAAATAGAGGTGCTGTAAGACGGTACACTGACCAGCATCCCGAGATCCACCGAGAAGCTGTCCGACGTTACACCGAGCAGAATCCCGAGATCAACCGAGAAGCTGTCCGACGTTACACCGAGCAGCATCCCGAGATCCACCGAGAAGCTGTCCGACGTTACACCGAGCAGAATCCCGAGATCAACCGAGAAGCTGTTCGACGTTATAACGATCAGAATCCTGGAGCTTCCTGCCAGAGAGTAGAGGCTTTTCGATTGAAGAATCCCTCATTTTCCAACATGAGACACGTTCCTGCTCTCCTTGCTCGAAAGATTGGTGAACAAGGCCCGATGGCGTACTGGAGAGACTACGATTTAAATTGCATTAATTCATTTAAACTCCGTAAAGTATGTCTTTGGGAAGATGACATTTACAAGTGTTCGTACTGTCATGCTCGGCTGTTTGAGGAAGAGAAAGACAAAAAAGTGGTGCTGTGGTGAGGGAGCATATAATATTCTTAATCTACCTCCTTTGGACGCACCGTTTTATACTAATCGTCATTTCCTAGAACGAGCCAGAGCATACAACGACCTGTTTGCCTTCTGTGCCCTCGAGGTGTCTGGTGGGTACCGTCATCCTAGTGGGCTCTCCTTCTTCAAAATCGAAGGAAGAATGTACCACCAAGTTTACAATCTGGACGCCGCTGGTCAAAGGTTCGCGCCTAGGGGTGGGGACGTTCAGTTTGTCAACCGGTGCCGTCTTTACATCGACGATGGTGAGGAGCGCAAGAATATTGCCATGGGTAGATCTCTCAATGCCAATTTGATTGAATCTATCAATTCTTATCTCACTTCTTCAAATCCTTTCATTAATGAGTTTCACCGTTTGAGCAATGAGCCATCTATCAACGCTCATTTACAGTTTGAAATTACAAATAGATCTACCCACGGCCCTGTTCTTGGTGATAGGCAAACAGCTGTGGAAGTGCACGCTGTTCTCAGTACTGAGGATTCCATCAATGTTCACCGGAAGTTGACTGTTTGGAAGAAGGGTTCTGCACGGCCATTTTCTATCGATCTGTTTGATCCTCTGATGGAACCATTTCAATATCCATTGCTCTATCCGCAAGGCAATTTGGGCTGGCATATCGGCATCCTAGACAATAATGGAAACAAGCTGTCTCAGTACAATTACTCGCGTTGCCTCTTGCTTTCTGAGCCACGATTTTCTCACTATGGTCGGCTATCACAGGCTTGGCAGGTAGAAATGTTTGCGAGGTACGACGAGGAGTGGCTACGTTACATTAAGTTATGCCAATTAAAAGCTGCTGCTAAAAATTCCGTGTGGTTAGGGCCATCAGACGAATTACTCAATTTTCAACAGGCTAGGAAAACAGGAAGACAGGTGATGGATGACATAAATCGTGACGAAACTGTCCAAGGCGAAGAAGGGTTGCAAGCTGGAAAGATCTACCTCCCAAGTTCATTTACCGGTGGGCCCAGGTACATGAAGGTTCATTACGAAAATGCAATGGCCCTTGTGTCTCGTCTGGGCTCACCTACTTTCTTCTTGACCTTCACGTATAGGGCAACATGGGAGGAAAACAAGAAAGCTTGCCCCTATGGTACTGGCCGAAGTGACCCTTCTACGGCCTGCAGAGTCTTCCACATAAAACTTCTCGAGCTTTGGATAATCCATAAAAAATCTGCGTAGTGGAGCAATGTTCGGCTGCCTAACTTATATCGTCTACGTCATCGAGATGCAAATGAGGGGATTACCTCATGCTCATATTGTGTTCAAGATCGACGGAGGCGGTCCAGTTCAGGGATCCGACATTGATTCTGTTATTCGGGCAGATATTCCCTTGGAAGAAGAAGCCGGTGGTAGGCTCAGGGAGTTGGTGCTGAGACATATGGTTCACGGACCCTGTGGAACAGATTATCGCACCGACTTCTTGTGCTGGGACTCTGCCAAAAGTTGTTGTACAAAGTTTTTCCCAAAGCCTGCTTGCCGAAGTACACATGTAGATGAAAGGGGGTTTGTCCAGTACAGGCGAGATTACAATAATAAGGGGAACATAATATCAAGAAGAAAGACTATTGTTGTTCATGATGGGTGGGTTGTACCGTATAATGCCACACTTTTATTAAAATATGAGGCACACATAAACTTGGAGCTTGCGTCTACTCGTCGCGTAATCAAATACCTTTTCAAATATCTCATGAAGGGTGGTTCTCTTCAGAATGTAACTGTTACACCTTTCGGTAAACAGGAAGATGAGGTAGAGCATTACGTGACGAAGAGAATGATTGGTGCTAGCGATGCATGCTGGCGTCTCTTAGACTTTCCAATTTCAAAGCTAGAGCCCAGCGTTGACTGTCTGCCTGTACACCTTGAAGGTAAACAGGTAGTCATTTTCAGGCCAGGACAGTTGGCAGATGCAACCGCTAAACCTAGTTCCAAGCTTATCGTGTACTTCAATAGACCTCAAGATCCAATTTTCCCTAACCTTACATACCAGTCATTTTATGAAAACTTTATTGTACATACAAAAAAACCAACGTCAGAGACATTGTACAACCATCCAGATGGACAGCATTTCATCACAGCTCGCCAACGGGGACAAAAAGTATGCAGACTGTTGTGGGTCTCACCTAACCGAGGTGAACTCTATTATCTAAGACTGCTTCTTATGTCCGTTCCTTGTCACGGCTACGCTGATCTTCTGTCTCGTGGCGGATCTGATTGCTGCACTTTTCAGGAAGTCGCCAGGAGGCTGGGCTTGGTACAAGAAGAAGAAGAGTACTATCACGCACTGCGAGAAGCCTCTCAATTCATGCTTGGACCAAGACTCAGATCCTTCTTTGTTCTCCTATGTAATATGGGAGCTCCAGCGGCACTGTTGTGGAACTCTTTCAAGAACTCACTTTGTGAGGATCACTTAGAACGGAACCCTTCAGATCCTGAATTGGTAGTAAAACTGTCATCGATAGATATTGATCGCAGCCTCCGCAGACAGGGATCAAGTCTGACTGACCATGGCCTGCCATATGTAGAAGATGACACGACTGAGTTGGGTAGAGAGTTGCTTAACTTCGGAGAAAACTTTCAGAGGGCAATTGTTGAAGAGTGGGAGCCCAAGTTATTTGACGACCAAAGACAAGTGTTACATTACGTGCAATTGGTACTCTCAAGACCCAATGACACACATCTTTCCAGGACAATCTTTATTGATGGGCTTGGAGGATACGGAAAAACCTCACTCATTCGTGTCATCCATGCGTACGTGCGGAGTTGTCATCACGTTGCTCTTGCCGTGGCGAGCTCAGGTATTGCTGCCGGTAATTTGGCTGGTGGTACCACCGCACACAGCAAGTTCCGGCTCCCTCTCGATCTTGTTGACGGCATGAGCGTGTGGAACATTACCAACGGGTCCCAACGAGCAGAGCTCATCCGAGCAGCACAGCTCATTGTCTTTGATGAGGCTCCAATGGCGCACCGATTCATATTCGAGATCCTCGACCGGTCACTTCGAGATCTCATGAATACTAGTGTCCCATTTGGAAATAAGATCTTTCTCTGCTCAGGGGACTTAAGGCAAATAGCACCCGTTGTTGAAAAAGCTCGCACATTTGTGTGATATTGCTTGTGTTTCACTTCGAGCATCATACCTTTGGCGACTTTTTAAAGTGTTCTCCCTGACGACTCCACACAGAATGACTAGCTCCCTTGACTACTCCAAATTCCTCCTTGGAGTAGGCAACGGAGCTATTCCATCCAAGATGTTTGGAGAAGGCCGTGATTGTGAGGACCTTATTCCTCTTCTTGGTCTAAGATATCTCACGACCATAACAGACTTGATCGGTGAGGTTTTTCCACCCCAAATTCTCTGTGACCCCGATCAATGTGCGAGAAGAGCAATACTTTCAACTATGATCGTGAACGTCAAAGAGATCAATGATCAAATCTTGAACTCGTTGGATGGCCAACTTCATGAGTTGATAAGTGCTGACACTATGGACAAGGAAAACGAAGATGATATGGTCGTGGATGTACAGCTATTACATCAAGCCACTGGCAAAGGCGTACCAGATCATGTCCTGCGACTTAAGGTTGGCTCCGTATGCCTTATCATGAGGAACTTGAATATTGCCGATGGACTCGTTAACGGCACTAAAGACATTGTGACAGCGATTACCAAATGGCTAATCACTGTCAGACTTCCCGGAGGCACGCAACCTTTCGGTATTCCTCGAATCACTTTTAGGTTTGCGTTGGCCGAAGGGTCGCCGATTCGTGTCTGTCGTCGACAATTTCCCCTCATGTTAGCGTAGTCAATGACTGGGCACAAGAGCCAAGGCCAAACAATTGAGTACGTCGGAGTCGATCTTCGCACGGACTGCTTCACACATGGCCAGCTGTACGTCCTTCTCAGCAGAGTGAGAAGCCCTACTCATATCGTAGTCCTTGTCCAACCTGGAAGAGTCGTTGAAGGGGTCGCCTACGCAAAAAACATTGTGTACGGTGACCTTCTTCTATTACGCCGATTGTGTCATTGGCAGTAAGCTAGGGGGTCTGCTTTAAAAAATTTCCCGTCGTAAGTTGACCGAACCCGAAAATGTACTTTACCAGGCAGTAGGCAAGAGGGCCTGCCTAAAATAAAACTCCCCAACATTTTAGCTATTGTAAATACTAGGCAGTAGGCAAGGGGGCCTGCCTAAAATAAAACTCCCCAACATTTTAGCTATTGTAAATACTAGGCAGTAGGCAAGGGAGCCTGCCTAAAATAAAACTCCCCAACATTTTAGCTGTTGTAAATACTAGGCAGTAGGCCAGGGGGCTTACCTAAAATAAAACTCCAAGATTTTAGCTATTGTAAATGGTCTCTACGTTTGCCGGCCTCCCCGTGGCGAGACTGGATATTTTAAGAATAAGAATAAGAATAAGAATGTATTTATTCCACCAATTTTAACAGAAACAAAATACATGTATTTCTCTAGGAATTACTGTCATCCGTTTCTTGATAAGTGATGACAGCTCAGATTATATCAACTTTATAATAACATTGAACAGTCAGTAAAAAAAAAAAAAAAAAACAACAGATATAATAATAAGCGGCTCGGCTTGCTGCAGTGTGCTGATCGAAACATTCCTCTTTTATATTAACAATTACTGATTAGTTATCGTTATCTATCTTGAGAAAATAAAAATCCACTATATTACTAATAAAATTAAAATTATACTCTTTGAATGTTTGCAAAGTTTTTGCTCTTCTAGACTATGCTAAAATAATAATAAAAACCAAAATTTCCTTAAAACCAAAATTACAACAAAATTTATTAAGAGACAATATACATACATACATATATTTACATATACATACATACATACATACACACATTCATACACACAAGTACTGTACAACAAAAGAATAAAACAGTGCCTTTCAAATAAAAATAATCTACATAAGAATTTACTTAAACTATCATATTTATACAGCTAAGACAATATGATATTGAAATTAAAATAACCACTATTGTAAAACGCTTAAGATTTGGTCTAGGTTATTTTGTTGTAGAAGCCAAACCTTCAGGTTACATTGAAATATGTTGAAACTTTTACTATTTTTTATTTTTACAGGTAACAAGTTAAACACTTTAGGTCCTAAAAATAAAAATGATTTCCTAAAAATAATTTTATTTACTTTTGGTCTTATAAATAGCCCTAACGAGGTGGCTCTAGTTTTATAGCTAAATGTGTTCGTATTAATGTTACCACTTCGAATGTAAAACATTTTTAAAACTTTAAAAATAAATATATACTGCAAGGGTAGTATTTTAAAACTTCAGAAAAGTGGAATAGAAGGTTCTTGTTTTGATTTAAATGCTAGAATTCTGACAAAGTGTTTTTGTGTCAATTCTAAGGGATTTAGTATGACCTTATTGGGACCACCCCACAGCTCAATGCCATAAGACAGTCTTGAATGTATCAAAGCAAAATACAAGGCTCTCAGCATATCTTCGCTTACTAAGTTTCTAATAAAATAGAATTTTCTTATGTTGTTTTTCAGTTGCCTGTGTAGTTGATCTGTGTGGTGCTTCCAAGATAAATTTTCATCCATGATTAGGCCCAAGTATTTTATGTGGTCGACTTGTTGAATAGAGGCACAATCACAATCTTTACTGTTTATGCATGCATGTGTGTGAATCTGCAATGCTTCATTAAATGAGAATCTTTTTTGGCCAAAGTTTATTGTTTTAGTTTTGTCTGCATTTATTACCATATTGTTATTGTCACACCAATTTTTCAGGGTACATATATCCTCGTTCATATTATTCCAATTTTGTATCCAGTAGTCTTCAGTGTATTGCAAGGCAATGTCATCAGCAAAGGCAGTCACTTTACCATGAAACGGGATGTGAAGTAAATCATTTATGAATACTAAAAATAACGTTGCTGAAAGCACAGAACCTTGTGGTACTCCTTTTAATATTAATTTTGAGTCACTGACAACATCTTTTATTTTAACTTGTTGAGTTCTGTTTTTCAAAAAACTGTCAAACCAGCTTAGAGCTAGACCTCTAATTCCTGACAGTTGAAGTTTATCCAGCAATATATCATGTTCTACTAAATCAAAAGCTTTACAAAAATCAATAAAAATTCCAGATGCTTTTTTGTTGCTATTAATACTATTATAAATGTCTGTCATAAATTGTTCTATGGCCATTTCTGTACTTCTACCCTTTGTAAATCCAAATTGGTGTGGTGAAAAAAATTTAGTTTTATTGTAAAAATGTATCATTCTGTTTCTCATGCATCTCTCAAAAATCTTAGATAGTATTGATAATAGTGCAATAGGCCTGTAATTATTTAATAAGTTTCTTTTACTTCTTTTAAATATAGGGACAACAATTGTTTGTTTAAGTTTCGTAGGGAACTTTCCCTCTTTGAAACTAATATTCACGATATCAGCTAGAACTTGGCTAATTTGAGACTGTATTTGTTTCAATAGCTGTACAGTTATTGCGTCATATCCCGTGGATTTTTTATTTTTTAATGTTTTAATAATAAAAGATATTTCATCCGCAGTGACGGGAGTTAGAAACAATGAGCATTGTTGGTGCGAGCAGTAAGACAAGGCAGCGGGACGTGTGCCAGGTGGCCCAGTTGCGTATTCTAGTGGTGCCGATACAAAGTAATCATTAAACAGGTTTGCAATCGCCAGCGGCTCGTCCACTTCTCTGCCGTCCTCTAGCGTTATCTTTCTTATCAGAGTCTTATCTGTATTGCCAATTAGACTGTTTAACACTTTCCACTGCTGAGATGAATTGCCTGCACAACTTTCAAAAAGTTTGCGATAGTAATTTCTTTTAGTACTTTCTATTTCTGAGGCAAGATTACCTTTAAATATATTAAAATAATTTATTAATCCTCTATCGTAAGGCCTATCTCTTAACATCTTATTCAATTTATTTCTTTTGTCAAGTTTCTTTAACAAATATTCACTTATCCACGGACTTTTGAATTTGGCCTTTTGAAATCTAGGTGTCAACACTTTCGTCTCTGCGTTATTAGATAGGACATGATTCAGTATCTCATAAAATTTATCTATAGCATAATCAATATTTTCGCCTCGCAACGCAACACATCGTTCCAGTCAATGCTATCTAGATCTCGTTTAACACCTGTAATATCCCACTTCTTAATTTTTTTATTTCCATCAACTTCAGATCTACTAACAATATTTTCCCAAACTAAAGCAATCAGGCTGTGATCTGATAGATTGATATGAAAGACCCCAGTTTTAAAAGCACTTAAATTTCTGTATCGAACAAAAATATGGTCAATACACGTACTGGAATCAGGGGTAATTCTGGTATCCTTATCAACTAATGCACTAAAACCTAAGTTGTTTACTAAAGATAAGTAAGATTCTGATTCAATACTAGGCCGAGAAATGTCAATGTTTACATCTCCTATTAGGATTACATTTTCTCTTAGGTTAATTAATATTGGTTCTAATTCAAATAAAAAATCATGTACTTGAAATTCACTTAATCTATAGATTCCAATTATAGTTGCAATTGATCTCTTAAGCTGCAGATCCAAAATTATTATGTCAGCAGTATTCATTGTGATATCGTAAGACTTAGCTTTAATTTCGGTTTTAACAAAAATTACTACACCTCCTGATCTGTATGAGTTATTACAATTATAGTATGCTGAATAGTTAGGAATCTTATAGTTATTAATTTCATCGTCAAAAATCCAAATTTCACTAAGAATAATAACATCAATTTCAGCTTTACAGTTCTGCAAGTAAATCAAAAATAAATCAAAGTTCTTTCTTAGACTACGTATATTTTGGTGTATGCATGTTAAATTAGGGCAGGAAGTGGAGAAAAATCCAGGATCCAGAGTGTCAAAAATAATACATTTTGTTGTAAACTTTTCTGTTAATTGAACGTTAATGGTAGTTTAGAGTTAAGTGTATTAGTTCAAAAAGACAGGTGATTTTTAAATAGGTTTATAAAGTTTACAATTTATCTAAGTCAGATGAAAGCACTATTTTCCTGTAACCCTCTCCACTCTCCCTCCGAACAAAAATCTTTCCATCCCTACTCCATACATATTTATAACCCTTGCTTTTTGCAACTTCTTTGGCTTTATTCAACAACAGTTTATTTTCCGGAGACAAATGTTCGTTAATAAATACCTTCGCTGAACTGTTGAAGCTGGAGTTTACCCTGTCAGCGGTAAGCGGACGTACCTCCCTGAAGCCGGCGATCCACGCGTTCAGGTAAGTAGAAAACCTCACGATGATAGGTGAGATCCTCTTCTTGTTGAAAGACGGCACTCGATGGGCAGCCACCACCTTCTCCGCCTTCATCTCTATTCCAATTGCCTTGGCCACGTCATTTAGGATTAGGTTGACATCCTCATTCCTGGTCTCTGGTAGGCCGTTGATTTCAATGTTCTGCTTCCTTGAGTGCTGTTCTAGGTTTCTCACTCTCACCTCCAGATGGTTGACTGTCCCCCTCAGCTCGGCGTTCTCCTTGCGAAGCTTTACGTTCTCCTCTTGTATTTTTTTAAGTTCCTTCGTAACATCCTCCATGAGGGTATTGCTTTTGTCTACTTCATCAGATAAGAACTGAACAGAGTTGCGTAGCTCGGCGTTCTCATCAGCTATCTGTTTAAATTCGTTAAGCATTTCTTCCTTAAATGCATCAATGGTATTAATTAAAAATTCCTTGGTGATGGATGTTGATGAAGTAGATTTGTTGCTTGCCAATGAGCTTTTTTCAGGTTTGCAGGATTCACAACACCAATCCTTTCTTGCACTTCGTGTTTTCGGTCGCGCACATTTTTGATGGAACGAATGTCCACAACCACCAGCACAATTAACCACATCATTTTCTTCGTCGCATAAACGACCGCACGCACTGCAGTTTACCGGCATATTAACAAGTATTTAATTACTAAAATCAAAGACAGAACAGATAGACTGTGGTGGTTAGCTTGTTACGACAAGGTGGCCTTGAACTCAGGAGCTCTAGCGATAAGGTCCGCACAGTACAACTGACTGATACTGACTCATATTCATATTCCATTCATTCACTGAACGAATGGTTAACTAACAGGCAAACACACATACTATTAATAGTTAAATTAACCTTTCAAACAATACTTTTTGAGGATTTAAATATTTTTTAAATGGGTCTCTACGTTTGCCGGCCTTCCCATAGCGAGACTGGATGGACCATGCTTCAGTTGAACGAATGGTTAACTAACAGGCAACTGAAATCAAATAATAACTTTAGTTTTTTAACAGCTTACTTTTAAAATCACTTTTTCCGTATGCTTTTTTTTATTAATAATGCACTATCACTTTTTCCGTTTAAAAACCATGATTTTTTTAAAATACATTTTGTATACAATGTATAGAAACCATGATTTAAAAAAATAAACATTTGTCCTGTTAAATAAATAACATTTTAACGGAAAATATTATCAGCAGTGAACTTTTTATATTCAACGAATTGGCCTGAACCCCAAGGGGGTTTGGGGGCGAAGCCCCCAACGAGCAAAGCGAGTTATGGCATACGATTATGGGGTAACTCTTGTAATTCAAATAAAGCCTTTCTCTGGCAGAAAAAAGCCATTCGCTGTATCTTAGGTTTAGGAAATAGAGATTCATGTTAAAATAGCTTTATTGATTTAAAGATAATGACTCTTCCAAGTTTATATATTTATTCTAATCTGATTTATGTCAAAGAAAACCTTGCTAGTTTCACTACATAAGAAAATTGTCACAACCACTTAACTAGAAACCGAGCTGATCTAACAACACCTTGCATTAGACTACATAAACCCTTTAATAGTTTTTATTACCAGCAGTACTTATTGTTCAATAGATTACCACTTATTGTCAAAATGTTATCTATAAGTAGATTTAAATACGTTGTTTCCTATTTTCTTAAGAAACAAACCTTTTACAACTGTGAAAATTTTTTAACCTATGATATGACTCTTTGGACAGTTTAATAAAATTCCAATGTTTTAGTTAGTATACATGTGACGAATCCTATTGTATATATATAATGTACTTAATGGATAATAAAGTTCTGATTCTGACTTAGCTTTTCTTCTGATTCAGATCTTCGAGTTTGTTCTTGAAATGATCCTTTGCTTGGAGAGGAGGATGCCCATCCTGCGTTGGAAATTACGATCATTACCAACCGCTCTTGTAGAAAGACTAGGCCACATGCCACATGTTATACATAATCTGAAAAAGTGTAACCTTCTTGAGGTTTATAATTAGATTCAGCTGCTGATTTACCCTGATGAGTCAAATATGATTGATATTGAAGCAATTTTGTCTTCTTTTTGTAACGATCTCAGAAATGTTATTTTAGCCAATTAATTGCGTCCTTATAAAAGAGTCGGGCCTGCTTCCTTTCCTGGCTGGTTTTCAAAACAACTTCGTGATGAGACCCATCCCCCCCCACCAAAGCTGGAAAGCGTGCCAACTGGGGGGATGGCTCAAAACGAGTAAAGCGATGGGATCACGGGTGGCAGTTGGAGGGTCAAAATAACACTCGGCAGCTGAGCAAAACTAATTAAATGATAAAAATTAGTCTGATACATATTTACATATATGTTCAAAGCAATTTTCTCAATCAAACGAATTCTAGTCGTTTCAATTGAGAGCTGATATAATTTAAAAGAGTACTAAAACAATATTTGCATTCGTCTTCACCATTGCCATTATACAAATATTGTTTTAGTACTCTTTTAAATTATATCAGCTCTCAATTGAAACGACTAGAATTCGTTTGATTGAGAAAATTGCTTTGAACATATATGTAAATATGTATCAGACTAATTTTTATCATTTAATATTTTTTGTTTTGTTTTCATGATAATAAAAATTAGTTTTGCTCAGCTGCCGAGTGTTATTTTGACCCTCCAACTGCCACCCGTGATCCCATCGCTTTACTCGTTTTGAGCCATCCCCCCAGTTGGCACGCTTTCCAGCTTTGGTGGGGGGGATGGGTCTCAATTGGTAGCAGAGCGTGGTTGTTGATGGCAGAGCCTGTTGGATTGTAGACAGAACAGAACCTTCCAAAATGTCATCAAAATGTAATGAGGTAGCCTCATACAACTTTTCATCAGAGTGCTAGAATTTGCGCGAGGCTACAGTACACGTCATGACAACAACGTGGTTCCACCGCATGGTCTTCAGGCCAGGCTAGCAGTGCAGATGGTAGACAATCCCCGGACGGCAGGCTGAGGGCTGAACGTCCCACTCAAGGACCCTGGACTGCAAGGCAACCACAGCACATAAAAAACAGTCCAGCCACAACAACAAAAATATCACACATAACAACTAAATATAAGGGTGCCTGATTTAACAAAACTTAACATGAAGAGACAAACAAGAACATGAGTGGAGCAAACAAGACAGTGAAAAATTAACTTTAGGCTATGAATAATTATGTAGGAAACTCAGATTTAAAGCAAATTACAAATCAACAAATTATAAAAGACGTATATGGAACTAAAAATGACAAACTGAAAACTAGGCTATAGAACAGGAGGAATATGTTATAACATGAAAATCAACCGGTACAGATAGGCTAGGTTATTGTCAATGAACAAAAATATGATATATCGGTAACTCCAACTGAAAAAAGAACTCAATAAACATTATACAGAATTACAATTGAAAATAAAACAAGATATAATAAAGCAATTACTGGTAAAACTGTAACATTGAGCACATGGCTTTAACCTAGTCTGAGAAACATCTAGACAAAGAATATAAATTTCCCAAAACCCTGAAACACAAGCAAGAACGATTAAATATTATTGAAACAAAATATTTTCACCAAAAGGGTGATTAGATATTAAAACTTACAAAATGAACACTTACGTTTTAGTGTGTCTATCTGATCATCACGGAATTCTGCAGGCAGCACAAGACAACTGACCAGACCGGCCAACCTGACCGAAGCTGGACCCAGGAACGAACGAAACCGGGCCAACGGCCACCAAATTACGCGAAACGCTGGGCACAAGCGAATCTCAGGCAGCCCGGCAGACTACGATGAAAACGAAATGTACCGGTCTAAAGACCCGGTACAGTGAGGCTATCATTCTAAAGAAAAAGATTCACGCCCGTAACAAATAGACTCTCAGTCAACAGGACTTTCAGGAATTTAGGAGGGTTCGAACTGAGTGCAAGTTGATGTCGAGACGGTGTCATGCTGAGCATATTGTCAGAGTGAATGAGGGTTTAACTACTAACCCTAAAAACGTTCTGGAGCTTCGTATCTAGCCGTATAGGCCAGGCACAGTTCTCTCACGCAGGTGATTAAAGCTTCCTGTCTCTGCAAGTCTTTGATGGACTTTTGTCAAAGTTGTATGACAAGGTATAACACGACTTTTAAAACGTTCCTGATACAGTCTTCTGAGTTTAGCTACTTTACAACGGTATCAACACCACCCGCCCATACACGTAAAGTGATACTGACTCACCCGCCCGCCCATACACGTACAGTGATACTGATTCGTCAGTATCACTGTACGTGTGATAATCAAATTCGTCAGTACCTGATATTTTACATTATTGTGAAAACATAGCAAGTGAGTCAGATGCTGTATGTGAAATGTTCGCAGACTACTTCTCTACTGCTTACAGGATTCCACACAATGCTGTTCCAAATTATCATTTTCCTAACAATATTAATCTAACAAGTATACATATTTCCTCGATGGAAGTGAAAATTGCTCTGAGAAACTTTGATTCTACAAAAGGTCCCGGTTCTGACTTGATTTCGCCCCGTATACTCAAGTTTTGCTGTGAAACAATGGCGTCACGTTTATCAATATTTTTCAATGGCCTACTCAGACAGGGTGTATTCCCACATAATCGGGGTGGGACGATGTTCGGACCCACTAGTGGGGGAGGATCCTTTGTAGCCTTAATGAAGCTACTATTTATTTTTGATATGTTGAACAACTTAAATGAGAGATTTAAATAAAAATTCTTCAATGATAAAAAGTTTCTTTATTTTTTTTTATTAAAATAAAATTGGATTTCTTATCTAAATAATAATAAAAACGAAAATAAAAGATCCTTCTTTATTTAAAATCAAAACAAATCAAATATCTTCAGACCAGAACCTTTTTTATTAATTAATTCTTAATTCAAAAATTTAGAAAATTGAAAATATCTCAAAATTGAAAATTGAAATTGAAATCAAATTGAAAATCAAAATCAAAGTTGCAAATCAAAATTGCCTCCGGGAGATCTGAAAAGAAATAAATAACCAGCTTTTAGTGACTTGAAACATTTTCCTTTTTTACAAAATTTTTTAAATAGAAAACAAAGCACTCTCAGAACTGTCACTAGAAGAGTGACTACAAACAAGAACAAGTTTTAACCGCGCATGCTTGGTGGATCTTACCCTATCTACTAAAACCCTACTGAAAAACCTAACTAGAGAAAACTTGTAAAAATTACTTACGTAGCTGTCCTGGAGGTTTAACCCACAACGTGACCACAAACAAAGCGCGACATACGCACACACACTCACTAGCGACAAGGAAAATTGCCGATCCGGAAAACAAGACTCCGAACGGTTAAAATCGCTGTGAAGAACAAACGTGGTCACTCGCCAAAAGATTACTTAAAAAACTGCTCGAACGCCCGCAAACCTTCCACCAACGGACTTACCCCCTCCTTACTCTAGAAGCTAAATCAACCAATAAGAACCCTCTAAACCAGGACAACCGAACAGGTAAGACTCACCAAACATGTAGACTTCAGAAAACATGTCGCATGAAATTGACAGGAAATTAACAACGTGAATATACTGGTTATTTAGCTAATTTAAATGGGAAAAAACTACTTTTTTATTTGAAAGGGGAAGATTCTGAATTTTTCTCAAAACTTGGAGAATTTATATTGAAAACTTTTGGTAAAAGAACCAAACACCTAAATCTCTCAGTTCTTACAATATTTAACATTTTCTAGACACAATTCTCTAAAATCATTATAATGAGACAATTAACAATTGTTACATTATTTTCCCCCTTCACAAGAAAAAAAAATTTTTTTTTTTTTTGAAACCCTATCATCATCACATCTCTAAAAGGACATACTATTTTCTAACCTTAACAACCATTTCTTTCAAAGCTAACCTAACCCTTTCCTTTTTCAGATCTCCAAACAAAAGTTTCTCTCTTAAACTACCATCTTACAAACTACTACAACATTTAAAATTTGTAATCACAGTCACTTGAAACTCGGGTCAAGAGCACAAGACCAGTCCATTGTTGACAGTCATTGTTGTCCCCAGTCCATTATCCATCGGTAGTAGAATGGGACCACAAGCTTGTCCCCTCATCAGAACAGCTGACAGCTTGGCCGATCGATAAACTAGACCGGTTTGGGTTGACTACGGCCGTCGTCACACTGCATCCTCCAGCCCACAGCAAGTGTCTCACATAAACAACAGTTAACCAAAGAGGCATTAGACAGTGTTGACATACAACGCTCTGTTGCGTGTTCCATGTGATGTAATGTATGTAGATCGGAGAGCCATTCAAAAGAATAGTTTTTTTTTTTTTTTTTTTTTTTTTTTTTTTTTTTATTTATTTCCCCTTTCAATGAAGTGCTTCAAAATGAGTGCTCAGTGTCGTTCCGTTTGGTGAAAACCAGGAGTTTCGCAGTCCATAAGTGCTTGGATACAAAAGAAGAAAGAAAAAAAAGTTGGGTGCGTAAGTCCACTCATATTAAAACAATTCACCAACAAATCAAATTTCAAAATTTTTCCCATTTGCTTCTCCTTTCAGTGTTGTGTTTTGTTTTGTTGTTATTTACAAACAATAGGAACTGGCTGGAAACTGGTATTGGAAATACATTACAATTAAAAAAATACATAATTTTTCAACTTACATTTTGTTCTAGAAGCTCAAAATTCTTTCTTGTACTATTTAACACACTTATAATATAACAAGAATACAAATACAGATTAAATTTCAAATACATAATATTCATGGATAATTAACTACTCAATATAATTCACATAAATAAAATTTGTTTACTCTTTGTTTACTTTTGTCCACCAAGCAATTTATTCGAACATAAAAATTTCATTAAACTTTAAAAATAATCACTTTGACAGTCTTAATCTAACAAATTCTAATCTAACAATTTTAATCTAACAATCATCAAATATTTACATGACATAACATTCTTTTGCTGAAAATACATAATTAATATACTAATTTCACTTTTCTGAAACTGAAATACAACATGAGCATTAGTAATCCGTTATTTACAAACAGACATATAACATGTAAACAAAATTAGTCATTCATTATCAACTTCAATAATCAAATAATACATTTTAAATAAATTTCAAATATATCAAGTAACCTTGTTTAACCATCTATTTAATTACACAAATTTTTTTTTATAACCTGAAAATTATTAATTGCTGAAAACATACATAATTAATTAAAGTTCATAACCCTTCATACATTACCAACTCATATTTACCACCTTCAAGAATAATCTTATTCACTTCTTTAGACCTTGACATCTTTTATGTGCACTCTTCGCACTTCTTTGGGATTGGACAGCCTCTGCACCAATATGCTCACTGGACTCAGCTGGGCTAGCACCTGGTACGGACCCTCATAGATGCAATGCAGCTTCTCCTGGAATCCTCGGCTTTGGTCGGACTGCACCCGTGATCTGATGTAGACCTGCTCTCCGATGCGAAGTGGGTTCCCATGTTGTCCATCCGCCTTGTGTTTGTTGCGATCTCTCATCCTTCTAAGGTTGTCCACTGCTTTCTCGAACTGCTTTAGTCGGTCTTCTTCACTGAGATTCCTCTCCACCAGGTCGTTCAAACTCCACTTGTTGGTTAACGGATCGTTTTTGGCGTGGTTAAACATTAATTCAAATCCACTAAATCCAGTACTCTCACATGTGTTGTTGTTTATGGCTAAATTCAATTCACTGATTTCTTTGTCCCATTTATTTTGTTTGTTATGTGCATAGATTTTTAATATGGCTTTCAAATTGCGTAAAAACCTTTCACTTTTGTTACCCTGGGGCTGATAAGGTATAGTCGTTTTATGAATTATTCCTTTTTTAAAGAAAAATTGTCTTAATTCATGAGCTTGAAAGTAAGACGCGTTATCTGACACTATTATTTTAGGCAGTGAGAACAAGCTGAAAATTCGATCATTTAACAATTCTTGAATTTTATTGGATTTAATTTCTTTCATGGGGAATAACCAATTAAATTTTGTGAAATCATCCACAACAATAAGCAAGTACTTGTTTTGTTTACTACTCCTAGTTAATGGTCCAAATATATCCATGTATAACTTTTCCATAGGCTGCTTCGAGTAACTTGATACTACAGGTCCTTTTAAATATTTATTTGTACTTTTACATTTTTTACACAATTCACACTTTTGCACTAACTTTTTTATATCTTCATGTAAATTAGGCCTATAAAAGTACTGGTTTATTTTTCTAAAAGTGTTAGCTATTCCAGGATGTCCACCATAGGTTGACGTGTGATAATACTCAAACACCATGTTTATTAATTCTTCGGGTAAATAAACCCTATCTTTACTTCGGTTGTTATATTTATACATTAACACACCATTTTTCAAAAAATATTTTTCATTGTTAGTTTTGTTTCTTATACTACATATAATTTTTATAATTTCCGGATCCTTATTCTGATATTCAGATAACTGTACACATGACATGGGAAAGTCTGTTATGTTAGTTATAAACAGTCTATTGGAGCTGGAGTTGACAATAACAGGTTCTACAGTGGGTGAAACATCGCTAATCTCTTCCTTATCTACATCCATTGTCTGCACTACCGACTGATCATAACAATGAACTAAAATGTCCTCACTTGGAACTTCCTCTTCATTATTGCTAAATATTCTACTTAGATAGTCTGCTAATACATTATCTTTACCCTTAATTATTTCTACTTTAAATGGTAAACTCAGAATTATTTCACACCATCTTGCTAGTTTTCCTAATTTTCTACAATGGGTTAGAATCCAAGCTAAGGCACTATTGTCACACCTCAAAGTGAATGGCTTTACTTCCAAATAACTATAAAATTTCTGTATTGAAGCTGTTACAGCTAAGCATTCCTTATGGTAAATACTCATTACTTTTTCACTTTGATTTAGTTTTTTAGAATAAAAAGCTACTGGCTTAAGATCGGCTCCCTCATACTGTAATAAACATGCTCCAACTGCATTGTTACTGGCATCAGTGTGTAGAATAAACTCTTGCTCATAATTAGGTATTTTTAATACTGGTGGATTGCTAATTATTGTTTTTATTTTATCAAAACTTTCCTGACACTTGGAATTCCATTCAAATTTAACATTTTTCTTCCTTAATTCATTTAAAGGAGCTGCAAGTTCAGCATAATTTGGAATAAACTTAGCAAAATAACTGGACATTCCTATAAATCGACTTACAGCTTTGCTATTGGTAGGGGGTTTGGCACTTAAAATTGAACTGGTGCGCTCAGGATCTATTGTAACTTGATTATGGCTGATTAGATATCCTAAAAACTTTATTTCTTTAAATACAAATTTTACTTTTTCTGGGTTAACAGTGAGGTTCCATTTATTGAGTCTTTCAGTAACTTCTTTAATATGTTGTAAATGTTCATTTAATGTCTTGGAATAAATTATTAAAATCGTCCACATAATTAATAACACACTTGAATTTCAGTCCCTCCAGTACTCTATTTAAATAACTGGATAACAAAGATGAGCCTAAATGAAGACCAAATGGAATGCGATTGAATTCAAAGCTTTCAAATGGTGTACTAAAACTTGTTATTCTTTTACTTTCTTCCGATAATCTAATTTGGTGAAAACTGCTACATAAATCTAAGACTGTAAAATATTTTGCTCCTTCTAGGAAATGGTGAATATCATGCAAGTCACCCAGCGGTGTGTTTACTTTCTCTATTTTCTTGTTTACTTCTGAATAATTAATAACTAGCCTATATTTGTCTTCACCCTTCGGTACTAAGAATGCAGGGCTATTGTATGGTGATTGACTAGGCCTAATAATATTTTGTTTGAGTAAGTCATCTAATATATTTTTCAAAATTTTCATCTTAGCAGGATTAACTGGATATGGTCTAATATTGACAGGAGTAGTATCATTCAACTTAATTGTATATTCATAATCTATTCCACTGCCTATTTTATTAGTGTAAACATTTGGATATTTTTCTATTAAATCAACTATTTCTTCCTTGACTTCACTACAGCCAATATTTACTTGTTTACTAACATTGTTTACATTAATTCTTATGTTAGCTAAACTGTGAATGAATTCGATTTTACATTAGGCTTGAAGTTAAAATAACACTGGTTACTTTTCAAGTCTACTACCAACTCACTTTGTTTAATAAATTGACTCCCAATTATCATAGCATAACTTAATTGTTTACTTACTTGGACAAGTATTTTCCAAGTAAATTCATTTATTTTTATTTTTAAATTACACTGCCCCAGTATCTTCATTTCACTTTGACTCGCTGTACGACACTTAATATCTGACCTATTCAACTGTAACTTAGGACAACATGCTTTTAATTTGTTAAACAAATCTTCACTAATTACATTAATTGAACTTCCAGTATCAATTAATGCTTCCTGTTTCACTTTGTTGTTTACTATAACTTCGATAGTTGGTAAAATGTTTAGACTGTGTTCCATATTCTCAGTGTTATTGTTTACACTTGAGTGAGTCATCTTGTCGTCTGCTGTGTTGTTGTGTATGGGTTTGTTTTTGTTTACATTTTGCTGGATTTCTGGGAGGGGATCGACACGAGATCCGAATTTGGCCAACTCCCTCCCATAATCTAGTTTTTTGGCTTCTGTGATGTAATCTCCTTCTGTGTAAAACTTGTTCCAGGTCTATTGTATTCTACTGGGTTGTATTGTTTATTGGGTGGTGTGAAAACTTTGTTGTACTGCTGTGTGTGCTTCTGTGTGTTCCTATTTTGATAGCAATCCCTCGCTATGTGTCCATATTTATTACATATAAAACATGTTTTTCGATCTTCTACATTGTTTACATTACGGCTAGCGCTATGCTTAGGTGGTAGGTATGCTCTTACCTCTCTACGTTGCACATCGTTGTAACATACATTTTGTACTTGAATACACATGCTATCTAGGTCTGCATAGCTGGTAGGATTGCCCACAAATACTAATTTAGCTCTAGTTTCTGGATTTAATCCTAATTTGACAATGTCTACTACTTCTTCTTCGGTGTATCTAGTATTAAGTACCTCACTATAGATTTTCAATTCATTTATATATACTTCTAATGGTTCCCCAGACTTCTGTGGACGGTTTACCATTGTTTTCTTTAAGTTTTCTCTCAGCCCCATTGGAACGAATTGTTTTAGAATAATAAGATGAGTTTCACTTACAGTGTCCCTCCCTTCTTTACACTTTAATATTTTACTATACAAAGGACCGTTAGCATATCCCAAGATAATCTCTAAAATCTCACTATCTTTTAACTTTGTTTCATTTTTCAAAGCTAACATGTTTTTAATGAATTTGATCAACAAGCTAGCGTTTAACCCATCTGTTACCTCAAATCTATTTAGATACCGCTCTAGTGGATTAGGTAGGCGAGAATAATTCAACGTAACATTTCGTTGACAGTTGAAATTATCTGCCATTACTGGAGATGCGACTCCGTTCAAGGGTGCGCTTATCGATTGGCTCATTAGAACCGGTTTCTGCATTCCCCTTACTAAGCTTTGTTCAAACTCGTCTTCAATTTCGCCGTTTCTAGTTATCTCCTGCTCTATGTTGTCCTTCTCTGCTAAATCAATGTTAATTTTCCCTACCATTTCCTTCAAGGAATTTAAATTTTCCTCGAGGGATGACACTTTAGCTAAAGCGGCTTCATTACTTACAAACAACCCTTTTAGACCCTTTAATCTTAATTCGTAATGAGCTAACTTAGCTTCAATACGGATTATATCACTTAAACATCTACTTTCCACCACACCCTCAATTCTTTCTTTCAGATTTTCCAAGTTTACTTTAATGAACTCATATTCCTCTCCACCTACTACATGGCCGGACAGGTAACCTATATTAGGCCTAACACCTAACTTGACAAGCTCTCTAAGTTTCTTTCTTAAATCACCCACTAGTATGCTGTCTTCTACTTCTATTCCTCTTAAACGTGCTTCATACATAAGTTCTTTCTTCAGTAGAAAGTCTACCTTGAGTGCCATCTTCTCAATTTATTTAATATTAAATTTTCTTTTAAAATCTGGTCTGAGATAAATTGGTTATAAGCACACACTTCTATTTTTAAACGTCTCTCTGTTGTTCAACTAGCAGAGTGGCGCACTTAATGTAGCCTTAATTAAGCTACTATTTATTTTTGATATGTTGAACAACTTAAATGAGAGATTTAAATAAAAATTCTTCAATGATAAAAAGTTTCTTTATTTTTTTTTTTTATTAAAATAAAATTGGATTTCTTATCTAAATAATAATAAAAACGAAAATAAAAGATCCTTCTTTATTTAAAATCAAAACAAATCAAATATCTTCAGACCAGAACCTTTTTTATTAATTAATTCTTAATTCAAAAATTTAGAAAATTGAAAATATCTCAAAATTGAAAATTGAAATTGAAATCAAATTGAAAATCAAAATCAAAGTTGCAAATCAAAATTGCCTCCGGGAGATCTGAAAAGAAATAAATAACCAGCTTTTAGTGACTTGAAACATTTTCCTTTTTTACAAAATTTTTTAAATAGAAAACAAAGCACTCTCAGAACTGTCACTAGAAGAGTGACTACAAACAAGAACAAGTTTTAACCGCGCATGCTTGGTGGATCTTACCCTATCTACTAAAACCCTACTGAAAAACCTAACTAGAGAAAACTTGTAAAAATTACTTACGTAGCTGTCCTGGAGGTTTAACCCACAACGTGACCACAAACAAAGCGCGACATACGCACACACACTCACTAGCGACAAGGAAAATTGCCGATCCGGAAAACAAGACTCCGAACGGTTAAAATCGCTGTGAAGAACAAACGTGGTCACTCGCCAAAAGATTACTTAAAAAACTGCTCGAACGCCCGCAAACCTTCCACCAACGGACTTACCCCCTCCTTACTCTAGAAGCTAAATCAACCAATAAGAACCCTCTAAACCAGGACAACCGAACAGGTAAGACTCACCAAACATGTAGACTTCAGAAAACATGTCGCATGAAATTGACAGGAAATTAACAACGTGAATATACTGGTTATTTAGCTAATTTAAATGGGAAAAAACTACTTTTTTATTTGAAAGGGGAAGATTCTGAATTTTTCTCAAAACTTGGAGAATTTATATTGAAAACTTTTGGTAAAAGAACCAAACACCTAAATCTCTCAGTTCTTACAATATTTAACATTTTCTAGACACAATTCTCTAAAATCATTATAATGAGACAATTAACAATTGTTACACCTTATAATCCTGCGATAGAGGTTGAGTGTATTGTCGCGGTACAACAAGCGTGTAGGTCAGGGTCGGTTGATGAGCCAGGCTATTGTTATCGCCGGGCAGACTTCCTTCAGTTGTATCGTAGTATGGCGGCAATTAATTGGTCTCAGCTTTATCTTTTGGATGATGTCAATGTTGCTTTAGATTGTTTTTACAAAGAAGTATTCAATGTTATTAATAATTATACTTGTCCCTCATAAAAAAATCAAAAGTGTCCAGTCTGGTTTACCAAAGAAATCATTTTAAATCTAAAATTAAAAGAAAAATTACGAAAAAGGTATAAATGGTCTGGTAAGCAGGATTTTTATTCTACATTCTCAAATTTAAGGTCAAGAATTAAAAAAGATATTAAAGTTGCACACGAAATTTTGTTAGGGAGGCCGAAAATACTATCATTGCAGACAGTAAAAAATGTTGGAATTTTGTTAACACTAAAAAATCAGCAAGAAAAGGTTTATTGGTAATGGAGTACAATGGTTTGCATCTTGACAATGGTAATTTGATATCTAATGGCTTTAAAGACTATTTTAATTCTGTTTATAATAATTATACAGTAAAGCCGACAGTAGATCTGGCGACGGAAGGGGCAAACCATGGTGGGAGCGGGTCATTTAGCTCTGGACCAGGTTAGGGAACAAGATGTCACTTTAGCTATTAAAAAGCTGAAATCCAAGACCACTGCGGGTCCTGACTTATTACCTCAGTATATATTTAAAGGGTGTTGAGATGTTTTTACTCAACCATTAATTTATTTATATAATTTAGCTTTGAAATCAAATACATTTCCTGACCAATGGATGTTGACTAAAATAACTCCAATTTTTAAAAGCGGGAAGCTAACACAGATTTTGAATCATCGTCCAGTAGCAGTTTTATCGGCACCAGCTAAGATATTCGAAAGTATAGTTCACAAATACTTATATAACTATTTTAAACCATTCTTGTCATTTAATCAACATGTTTTTTGCCTGGTCGCTCTATTAAAACTAATTTATTAAATTTTACAAACTATGTCTCTTCTGGGTTGGACTCATCGCCTCAGACCGATGCAATATATCTTGATCTGGCTAAGGCCTTTGACAGAGTGGATCATTTGATTTTATTGAAAAAATTGCATTTTTATGGGTTGTCAACCTAATTAAGTTTTTTTCACACTTATTTAATTAATCGAAAACAGTTTGTTTATTATAAGGGTTATTTGTCTTCCACTTTTCTAGTACAATCTGGAGTACCACAAGGATCAAATTTAGGCCCCAGTCTATTTACAATATTAATCAATGATCTGTGTGACAATGTAAAATCTGTAAATGCTCTGTTATTTGCGGATGATTTTAAACTTTTTTTATCATATATCCTCAGTGAATGATGCGTAAAAAATAAAATCTGATTTGGATAATGTTAATAATTGGAGCGTTGTTAATCAAATGAGCTTTAATGTCTCAAAGCATGGCCCTCACATTCGATTGCGGGCCCTGTAACCAGGACCAGGGTCGGGCCCCCCATCTACACCTCAGTCACGTGCCATATTAAAATTACATGGCTATTTTTTACCCTTTTACAAAATTTTACTTAAATTGAAAAATTGATTGTAAGGTACCGGTATAAATTAATAAGATTATTCAGTTAAATCTAAAAACCAACCTTTATTGATAAATTGTTTCACACATAAATTACAATGTTTGTATTGTGTTTAATACACTCGCTAAAAAAGCTCACTTTCATAAACTAGTTAATTATAGTTTTCCTAGCTTTCTTTTGACTAAAATTTTCAATTACATCTGAAAAATCAACTGTTTTGGCCAATTCATTTTCAATTGCCAACATTGCCAGATGGTTGAGACGGGTTTGGCCAGTTGTGCTTCTTTGCCAAGTTTTCAATGAATTTACTAGCCTACTAAAAGACCTTTCAGCTGTAGAAACTGTCACTGGGATGGTACAAAAAAGTCTTATTGCGGTACAAAAATTCAAAAAAATGGGCTGGAGGTTTTTCTCATATATTGAATTCAGAAGCTTCAGCGGGTCCTTTTCTGTTTGGAATACTGTAGCATAAACATTCTTCATATGAAGAGTTTCTTCAAATAATCCTTCTGGATCTGAGAAGTCAGAAGGATAATATGAAACGAGATTGGCGGTTTTAAGTTTCAGTTCCTCGTTGTCTAGATCCATGAAAACTAAAACTGGAGCAAACAGGTTACAGATTTCTTCACAGCTTGCAAATCTTGTTTTCAGATCAGTCATGATAAAATCCAAAACAGGAAAGACAACAGAAGATTTGAAATCCCGAAAAGATTGTTGCTGAAGTTGCTCGGGAGTCTTTTCAACGGCACTGGATTTCCTGTTGATAGACAACTCTGGTACAATTCCAACTGCCTCGGCAACATGTTGTACTTCATCGAGTATGGGTTCCCATGAATCTCTTAGCACTTGCAATTCGTTCAATAAATCTTTAACCAGTTGAGTTGCCATGTTCAAGGAAATTACTTTGCTTTGAATTATCACATTTTTTGATCAATGCAGGCCAAGATCTTGTGCCAAAACGATGACATCAAGAGACCTTTGAAAGATCCAAAGTACCTCTTTAACGCCAAAACAGTATTTCTGGCAGATGGAGTCAATGTAGGTAAATTGTCTTCCAGGAGTAGGTCCAAAACCTTGAGAATCGATGGATAGTGCTTGACAATCGGGCGTACAGCTTGAATTCTTTCACTCCATCGAGTTTCGGAGAGGCTTTGTAAAGACAAAGGTACGTGCTGTTTTAACAATTCCCAACGACCAGTGCTGCTGGAGAACAAAGAATAAAAACTATCAATGTTTCCAAAAAATGTTACAACATCGTGGTTCAGATGTGCAGCGTTGACACCAACTCTGTTGAGAGAGTGTGCCCCACAGGGAGAAAAAATGGCAGACTGGTTCTTTTCAAGTATTCTTGATTGAACACCTTTAGTGTGTCCCCTCATATTTGAGCCATTGTCATATCCCTGAGCTCGACAGTCCGCAAGTGGTACTCCAATATTTCTAAAGTATATAGTATTTCGTCAGTTATGACTTCACCTGTTTTCCCGTTAAAATTCATAAATTCAATGAATCTTTCAAAAATTTCAAATGTTTTTTTTTCTTCATTTTGAAAAACGTAACGCAGAATGAGTACATTCTGCTCCTGGTGAGAAATGTCAGGGGTTGCATTAACAATAATCCCATAGAAGACAGATTCATCTCTTTGAAGCAAAATAGTTTTGAGTAGTTTTTCGCCACAGAGAGAAATAAATTCATTTTGAGAGTACCATGAGAGATAGTGGGCTTGACCTATTATACTTTTTTTATTCAATTGGTTTTCTTTGACTTTAGCTAGATGTTCACGAGTTACTTCGTCATATTTTCCTATCAATTCCAATACTCCTAAGAAATTTCCATTGTGAACATCACTGATCTGAGTATTTTCCCCTTGGAAAGCTAAACCTCTGCTACTTAAGAACAATGTTGTGTCCAAAATTCGTTGTAATATAGCTTTCCATCTTGTTGCTTCACAGTTAATAATCTGTTGAAGATTACTGTCTACTCCATTTCCCTTCATAGACATCTGAAGACTTTTCCATTCTAAGTAGTGTTTTCTGTGCTCAGAGCTTTTTTCATGCATCGATAATATCCTGTAAACTCTTTTGTATGGTTCTTTTTCAGGACAAAAGCCTGCTTTTGCGAGTTTACTCTGATTTGACTGAAAAATGCTGCAAGGTAAACAATGGATACTGTTTTTCGACTCGCTCCACATTAGCCATTCTCGTGGAATTTGTCTACATGTTCTGTTGTTGGCTGTTTTCATGTACAACAATGTCTCATGAAAACGTTTCCCTGAGGTGTCAGTTGGAAATGATTTTGATCTGGCCTGAAAAGCTGAAAAACCAGTGTAAGACAATACTATTTCCTGTCGTATTTTATCACTCATCACTGCAGGCCAGGTATTAGGATCGTCAAAATTACATATTTTACTGTCATCATCAGTATCCATACTAAGATGTAGATCAGCACATTCTTCAATACTTCTTTGACATACAGTAGAATTATCTCTGTCGCCTTCTTTGTTATCTTTTTGGTCTGAAGCCGGCTGAACACCAGAGCAAGAAGGTTGGGAGGCTGATGAAGATTCTGGCTTAACATCGGATTGAACTTCTTGAAACCCTTCTTTTTCATTACTGCTAAAAAATTGTGTAATATCCTGGCGACCTTTAGCTGATTTTTCTAATTTTTCTTTCTGGAGCTTTCTTTTTAATGCTCCTGACTTATGTTTATAGCTTTTCGACATCTTAAATTATTGTTTTTAAGTAATCTGAAACAAAAAATAAATCCGGCTAGAAGCTTTGTAAAATAATTGTTTTTCGGGTTTAGACCCGAAGAGGCTGCTTTGCTTAGGCAAAGCATATGAACATTACTTCACTATCCCTTAAGCTGTTTTTGATGGTATACGATTATGGCACCACCTCCAAATTTTTTAATATTGAAGTATAAGAAAATGTTATTATAACATTTTCTTATACTTCAATATTAAAAAATTTAATATAATATTAATACAATATTAATAAACAATATATAAAACACGTTTCAAGTGTTGGAACATCATTATAATACAACATTTCTACAAATTAAGGAAATACAAATACATTGTAACCTAACCGAACCAAACCTTACCTGTTCGAGGTAGTGCGCAAACAGTGGTCTAACGAGGCCGACAGAGGCCTAATAAGGCCATATTCTTTATGAATTTATGTTGGAAACTTAATTAAACCGGTTAAAGACAACCCATTGTATTATTATATTTTATTATTTATTTACAATAGGCCTATTTAAGTGTAATATATTTCATCAATCAAAGTTTATTTATTTAAATTTCATATAGAACAACGAATAAAATTTCATAACATTGTTGCAATATACCTTAGTACTGTAATTATTATATGGCTATAACTCAAGATATATCAAAATGAATTTGCAGGCTGTACTAAAAAATAATATTTTTAAAAGTGAGAAAAGTAATTTCAAAAAATGTTGTACAATACGTAATAATTTGAATAAAAAATTTAAAACCAAATCTTCAACACAAAATCTAATCTCCTGTTTTGATGCAAATACAGTACATTTATAACTAAATAACTTGATCAACTTTGACGTCTGTTGAAATAATTGATCTGCTCCTGTGAATTGACATAAATGCCAAACCATGTAGTTATCATGTAATTTTGCTTAATTACGTATTGTTACGGGCTACGGGTCTAAACAAATAAAAAAAAACTACTGGTGATTTCAATTAAACTATAACTATTTATTTACAAGCTTAAATATTTGTACAAGCTAAATATTACAAGCAATCTTGATTCGTTTATTGCTTTTATGTTGGTACGTGTTTTTTACAAAAATATTTATTACTTAAGAATTACTTACAATAAGTTTATGAAACTTAGTGGACTATTTTCTTACCTTATTTTCTGAGATTTGTAAGGCATGTGCTTCAGAAAACAGAAATCAGTATACACTTTCACAACTTGTCCTTTCACAACTAATAATTCCTGGCCACATCGGTTATATACGTATTCATTAGATTATTAAAGATTAACAGATTATAAAATATTTACAAAACAAAAACTGCACTAACTCTTACTTTTAAACTATAAACAAACTAAAAAAACGCAATAAAATAAAGGAATGAGAAAATAGTAGGCCTACAAATATATACTGTGTACTAAAATAACAACTACGGGCACTACGGTATAGGTTTACTAGATAATAGATGTCAACTCCACGGAAGATCAAACAAAACTGACTAAAGGAATGAGGTGGTTGTTTTCCACGGAGGTAGGATGAGTCATCTACATCCGTTACATGCTGGCCACCCTCCTTTGTCTGTCGGCCCGGCGCGGCGCCGGCGCGCCAACTCGCAACTCATGTCACTGTAATATGCTGGTATTTGCGACGTACTTTTGCTTTTTGTTCCACACTCACTGAATTTATGGCTCCTTTAAATACAAAACAAAACGATAGAAAGAAGTTAACTATTAAACAAAACAACACTTGACCAAGATGAAATAATTAAATCCACGTCAAATGGGGTCAACAGACGAACTGATAACTGATAGGATACGTCTATTTCTAGAACAAACTGGAGGAAAACAGCTGGAAAGTAGGCTTGGTGAGTAGGTGTGGGGGGGTTGGGTGGTAAAGGGAATGCGTGGGGCCCGTGGGGACTTTTGTATGCTAAAATGCACTCACAGTAACTAGGCATACATGTACCTAATTATAAATAATAACCAACACTAGAATTAGTACCGTATATATTTTAGTAAAAAAAATTTATAATTATAAATTTTGATTTATAAGCTATGATCTGCAGAAAAATCGAAAAAAATAAAATAAACCGGGGCCCTGTAACCAGAGTTGCTCCAGCCCCACCCTTGTGGGGGCCATGTCTCAAAGTGTCTGTACTGTCATTCACTAGGTCAAAAAACTGTATATTACATAATTATAACATAATTGGCGAAGTAATTACAAGAGTTAATTCAATAAAAGATTTGTGCGTTTTAGTTAATACTGAAATGTCATTTGCCAGTCACATAGATTCACTAGGTCAAAAAACTGTATATTACATAATTATAACTTAATTGGCGAAGTAATTACAAGAGTTAATTCAATAAAAGATTTGTGCGTTTTAGTTAATACTGAAATGTCATTTGCCAGTCACATAGAAAATTGTGTCAATTCAGCTAGTCGTATGATAGGGTTTATAATAAGGCAGGGGGCCAATTTCAAGAATATCAGGTCTATATAATCACTTTGTATACATCTTTGGTCAGATCAAGACTTGAGAACGCCGTCATTGTGTGGAATCCTATGCATTTATCTTATTGAAGATATGATTGAACGAGTTCAAAAAACATTTTAGAGATATTTATATTATAAATGATTTAATGTTTATACTTATTTCGTACCTTACATTGAGTTTCTGGAAATGTTCGGGCTGGAGAGTCTTGGACTGAGGAGACAGGTCCTGACGCAAGTGCATCTCTGGGGTCTGGTCCGAGGTCGTGTGGATGACGCGAACTGCTTGGGAGTCCTCAGTTATTGGGTGCCTAACTTCAACAGCAGGCGCAATTGTTTGTTTAATTTGCCCTATTCACGCATTGCGACGCGGGCATTCTTTCCTCTGTTGCGGATGATGAGATCTTATAACGCAATACTTCTGGGTGGGTCTGACATTGACATTACTTTGACACTTAGAATGTTTTCAAAAAAAAATATTAAGTCACTGTTGTTAAGATGCGTAAGCCAATATTCTCTATTGGTTGCTACTTAGGGTGCTTTGTTTTTTGTGAGAGATATTACTTGTATCTTTCTTTATATATTTCTGTATTTCATCTGTATATGCAAATAATATTAATTATAATAATATCATACTATATTTATTACATTATCATGAGATTATATTTATTAGACTATTATATTATACCCATTACATTGTTATATTATTTATACTATATACTTTGCATAATTCTTTATTCTTGATGGATTGCTTGCAAAAATTGTATTCGTTACTAATACTGTATTTGTGCGCTGGATGTGAAAATAGTGTGACGCGGACTTTATAACTCAAGCCACTCATATTTTTTGTGACATTTTTGTGAACTGCTGTAATGTTACTAGGGTAAAACCTGTATTATAGCATGTAAATAAAATAAAATAATCTATAGTCTGGCTACTTGGTGCCTCTCCATAAATCGGGAGCATGGTCTGATATAAAAAATTATAGACCAATATTCACTCAGTCTTCCGTGGCCAGATTGTTCGAGAAAGTTGTACTGGATAGAATGGTCCACACCTTTAAAAGTATTACTATTCCTGAACAACACAGTTTCCAGCGAGGCAGATATACTATGATTAATCTGGTTGCCTTCACAAGCAAGATCAATTCTGCCTTCTCTCGAGGTAATCAAGTGGACTGTATTTACCTTGATTTCAGTAGAGCACTTGACAAGGTTGGTCACTTGCAACTTTTAGGGAAGCTCAAGGCTTTAGGGGTTGCTGGTTAATTAATTGCATCGTTTGAGAGCTATTTGACCGGTCGTACTCTGCAGGTAAAATATTCATACAGTACTTCAAGACCAATTTCCGTTGTATCCGGTGTCCCTCAAGAATCTCATCTTATAGCTGTCTTATTTAGTCTCATTATTAATAATATTGGCAACTCTATAGATAGCCAATTTCTTATATTTGCGGATGACGTGAAGATTTTTATGGAATTATTATCCAATTCTCAGCAACTGGTACTGCAGAGTGATTTAGCGAGTATCATAGATTGGTGTCTGTTGAATGGGATGGAACTTAATCCCGCCAAGTGTGTTACTATCTCTTTCTCCAGAGCTCGAAGTATTCTGCAGTTTGATTACATGTTCCTGGATGGTGGCCTTAAAATAGTTAATATAGTTCGGGATCTTGGCGTTCTTCTGAACTCATCCCTCGATTTTGGCAACCATATCAACAATATTGTCAATAATACAGCTTGAGAGTGCTTGGACTCATTGGCCTTGTGAGTCGTCGGCGCTTCTCTGTGAACACGATTAGAGCTCTACACTTCCCTCGTGCGCCCTGTACTTGAATACGCTAGTGTTGTCTGAGCTCCCTATCAAGCAGGGAAAATTTCATCAATTGAATCAGTGCAGTGAATCAATTGAATCCGGCTCCTACGGATGATCGGACTGAGGCTTGGCTACCAATATTTAGAGGTCGATGTCCCAAGTCCTGCAGCTTCTACTGTTGATTGTGTGCAGACAGCTGATGGACCTAGTGTTGCTCTTCGGGGTCATCAATTATGTCATTGACTGTTCTGACACCCTCGGCATGATACATTTTCACCTACCACATAATACCCATAACCACCAGCTGTTTGCCAAATTTAATTAACGTACGAGTTATCTCTACCACAGCACGTTGCCTCGGTTGATGAGGAATGGCAATGAAGTCTGCTCCCATTTTGGGATGTTTGGCCTATCTCTGAACTTAGTCAAGAGGAATGCTCGGGCAATGATTTATGGACTCCGCCCATAATATAACTTACTATTGTTGTTGTTAGCACTATTTTGATTATTTCTGTCATATTTTGTACTTGTTATTGATTATTTTGTTGTTGTTGTTGTATTATCATAACATCTATTAATTTATTGTGGTTATTAAGTCTCGTTATGATTATTATATTATAGTTATACTTATTACTAACTTTGAACTTGTCGTGTTCTCTGTTAGCTATTAATTGATTTTCACTTGATGATATTACTTTAAGTATTATTGTTTTTGTTGTTGTTGGGTTGTTTCTGTTATTGAGTTCTTTTACAGTTGTATTCACAGTCACATTCCTGGCTTGTTGTGATTGATCGCTTACTATTTTTATGTATTCCTTTTATGTTGGTTATTGTTTCTACATTTGTATGCCAATATTATTGTTTGCCATCTATTAAAATTGTATAATGGTGTATTTCCGTTAACAAATAAATAAATACATAAATAAACATTCAATATAAAAGAAAAATCACAATATATTAAAGTAAATAAATAATAAACAAAGTTAGCATAAAAGTGTTTTCTAAATATAAGTAATAGTAACGTACAATTAGTAATGAACTAAAAAAATACATAAACAGAACTAAAGGAAAACTAGAACCAAAATGCATGAAGGTCCTTAGAGCTAACGCGCACCTTAGACCTTAGTCCACAAATCATTATGGAATTTATCGTTAGATGACCATTTAAATATAATGGTACAGAAGGGAATGTGGTAGAAGATTATTATTCGATTATTATTTATGAAGTATAAATAATGTTGTATTTATTTGATAATGGTTAGGTGTAGCTTAATAGAAGAATCGCCTTTTTTAAAGGAATACAATGAAGACATTTTTCATTTCATTTCAATATTATTGCATTTGCAATACTACTCCATAAAAGTTACATTTTGATATAACAAATTTTAGCTAAAAAGGTAAATGTTTATATAGTTATTTTGCTACTGAAGCATTCAGTCGGAGTCGTGTCGTATTCTTGGTCGGACTAGCCACGACCAGAGTTGTCGGAGTCGTGGTCGGGCTAGTGCGTGATAGTGCTTTCTCCAGATACGTGGTAGTTGAAGTAGTCATTGATAATAACTAAGATTGAATGTTCCTCAGAAAAATCTGTTTATTAATAGGTAAATAGCCAGGGCAACTAAGGGACCTACAGCTTTACGTGGAAGTAGGAAAACGTAGTATTTGTCTGATTTTCAATTATTTGACTAGCCTTATACTCAGTACACAACATATGGACCGAGACTTCCACCCAACACGGACACCCCATACTTCTCTAGTTCTGTCTCCGTCGATTGTAACCATTGAGCGGTCGCCATGTCGGTATTAAGACGACCGAGCATAAAATCTATCGGCTAACTAAAACATAGCTAATAAAGCATTCTAACCAGGATTTAGACCTGAACTTACATTTGAACTTGAACTTACATAAATGTGGTATTTAGTAATTAGTAACTACAAATTATATACTTTTACCAATTTTTCAACAATGGCCAACGTATTAATTGTTTGAAAGATTTTTTTTACATAAATCTGTCACTATTCCTTCCTTTCAGCATGAATTAATTGTACTTGTAAAATTAATTGCCAAAAATATAGTCATTCGTTGAATATGATAAAACTGCATTTTATAAGACTGCAACCAATTGAAATTCGGTAGTCTTTTTAAAACGATTATATAAATGTTTATATATATATATCAACTTCAATATTATATTTTACTGATAACGTTATTATATGATAACGGTCCGTACCCATTATGGTAAATTTAGTTGAACCTCCCTAAACTTAAACCTGTGACATTTGCATTGAAGTCTAGGCTGCGAACCACTAAGCAAGCAAGAGGCCCGTTGATACATAGTTATTTATTGTTCCAATGGTCGAACCCATTTATTTACAAAGGTTAGATTTTATTGGCTGTTGTTTTTCAAAGTTGGCTTTTAATTGTCCGCGATCTATCTAACGTTACTCCCAGGTACGGTGATCATTATGATGGAATTTTACACCATTTAGGAAGATTTTTAATCTTTGAATAGCCAGTCCATTACTTAGATAGGAGCAGACTACTTCAGTTCTTGATGGGTTAGGATTTAGCTTCTAAAATATTCTTCGAGGACTGAGAGGTCACTTGTGAGTGTTTCTTCAGCAGCTGTGAAGTGACTTGTATTGGTAAGGTAAAGCAATACATCTACATATATAAATTTTACGGTACCTATATTTTGTGATTGGGATGTCAGCGGTATACATGTTGAACAAAATTGAAGCAAGTACAGACACCTCTGGCAGATTATCCTTCAGCTGTCTAAAAGAACTTTCTTCCCGATCGAGATAAACCTGGCAATTCAAAAGTCGCAAAAGAAAAGAACAGGGAAGAAGTCTGTAGAACTTTAACGACAAACCTTTGCTCCATACTGTGTCATAAGCCGCTGTCCTTGACTGTACCGATCAACAAACGCTGTTCTTTTCAAACCCATTCTCGTTAAATGTTGACATGGCTAGGATTTGGTCGACACAACTTCGGCCAGGGCGAAAACTACCCTACTGAACTATAACATTAGAATTAAGAATAGGTGATATTGTATAACAGCCTTTCCAGCAACTAATAACAAATACTAAGAAGATATATAGGGAATAGCTTCTATAGGGAATAATAAGTTCAGAATAGCTTCTACTTTTGATCGCTTGAATGCTTTTGGTTAATTGTCTGTAGCTAATATCTTATAGTCGGACGTAGACTGTTTGAAGCCATTGCTTCAATGTGCTACCAGCATGTAACAGAAAGAAATTTCAGAAAAATGCTGTTAATACAGAGTGCTTTTCTTGTTAGTATAGTGGAAATCACCTTGTCTACTCTTCCTATGTGAAATTTCTTGAGACTTCTAGGCGTGCCAGTTAACTCTTGTTTATTCCATTCAACTTGTAAAAGCAAATGTTTATCAGAATGATGGTGGGTTAGCTTTGATAAGCTGACTATCCATTTGACTACATTAGAGGTCTTTGGACAGAGTACTTCTTGTGGATCTGGAGATTTACAAGTACAGAGTTTCCCTAAAAGTGACCACGCTTTTCTACGGCTGTGAGTAAAGTTTATATCTTCAACCGTTTTAACCCAATGTTTACTTTTTGTCCTGTCTAGAGAGTGCAGCAACACATTAACTGTGTTAGATTTTCTGTGGCATTAAACTTGCTGTAAAGGTCATCTGTTTTCTTACTCCATCCTGGTATATACTCATTTCTGTATGTAAGCTTTGGCAATGTACAAGACGAGATTTGAGAAACGATCATAATTTCTTATTGTAGGAGGAATGAACCTGATGCTATCAATGTTATTATCAAGCCTGGAAGCCTAATAAAATAGTACAGTACATTGGACCAAATATTAAATGGGCTAGAAGATTTTATTGTTTTAAGTGATCAATTTGGGTGTTAACAAGAATAATTTGAGGTTTCCCTCTCATATCTTTGACGGCGCAACTCTGGGCAGCCTAAAAACCACGGAATTTTCAAAATGTTTCAGTTTTTAACATATTTAAAAAAGACTAACGGTCCTATGAATTTTTTCACTGTATAGTTTTTTAAAGAGCATTACATTACCTACAATTTGCACAACCTAAAATTCTTTCTAAATCTGATAACAAACGAGCTAGAGCTGTCAAAAATTGACAATTTACTATTGAAAATTTGCAAAATCTGCAAATTACCTCCTGTTATGTTCTCTTTAACTCGCCCTAAGTATTATTAGAACAAAATAGACGTCTTGGCATATTGTTCATCCGGCCAATGACGGTATTGGAGGTAGGTAAGAACCTACCTAATGAAAGTGGAAGGTGAACCTGAATTAGTACCAGCTATGGGAGGCTTCATCTGTGTTTGGGCATCAGCCCAGTTGGAATTTGTTGTCCTTGACAGTCCTGAGGAAAACCGCAGAGGAAGTGAGTAGGCTTAAGGTGTTGAGGAAGTAAGGAGAGGGATGAAAAAAAATGCTCAGTACCTGAGGGGGGATAAAGGAACCGGCATATGTTAGGAGAAAGACCCCTTCCCTTTCACACAATCCCGCGCAAACTGTACAGCTGTGGTATCTACCTCATTGTCAGTGTTTTTATTCGATTTGGATGGCCAGGCTTCAAACCTGGTAACGGCCCCTAAGCCAAAAATGCTTATTGTGCTCCCTCCTTTACAGGACTTCAAACCTCATCCAATCCAAAGTCCTTAGAGAACCTTGAGATTGCCTTGATGAGGTTTTCCTGTGCTACACCTTGACCACATTCTAAATCGGCGCCCAAGGTGAGAACCCGCTTTCTGGCTAGATCCGGGAAGTGAAAGAGGATGTGCCGTCCAGACTCCTCCTCCTCACACATTTCCTACTCAAGATAATGGATGTTGGGAACACCATCTTGTTTATGTGTGCCCGAAACGTCCAGTGTCCAGTTATGAAACCAACCACCCTTCGGAGTTCTGATCTTGCAAGAGAAAGAGATCCAGCTGTGTTAGTGTACGACGGCCCTAGCAGGACCCCCTTGGCTTGCCTGTTACCTGGCGTTGCCTCCCAGGTCTCCTGGAACTTGCCGGCGACCCATGTAGATATAACCTTCTTGGCGAGGCTGTACGCAACCCTGCATGCCAGCTCTGGGCCAACGAGACGTTCCTCAGTGCCTTTTCTGGCACAGTGGTCCGCCCTCTTGTTTCCCAGTACACCGTGTGTGACCTGGCACCCATGACAGGATTACCCTATTGGAACGCGCCAGCGTTTTAAGAACCCCGTTACAGTCCCAAAGTAGACTCGAGGTGAAGTTGAACGACGCAAGTGACCTTGGTGCCGCTTGGCTGTCTGAGTTCAGATAGATTGTTTTTCCTCTAAGGCCCAAATGTATGTTTGCCTGCGCACAGGCAGCTATGGTAGCCACTTCCGCCTGAAAAACCGTAGCCAGTTTGCCAAGGCTACAACTGAGCTCAGTTTTTGACCTGGCATCATAGACCCGTAACCAGACCCAAGATTGGTTCGTGAGCCATCTGTGTACCACTCAATCGCGTTCTTCATTGTGATTGATTCACCTTGTTCCCAACCTATTTTACAGGATTTGCCAAAGTCGGTTAGTCTAGGCATCCTACTCGAACACATCTCTAGAACGTCCGATTGTAGGATGCCAGAGCTTTTGGTATGCTTACTGGCTTAGTGAGCTTGCCAGTATCCGCTGGTCTTGAGCCTATATGATGCAAGCCTTGCCTCCCACATGGTAAAAATGTCAAGGGGGCCGACTTAGCAGCACCTCGATTGCAGCAGTGGGTGTGCCCAAAATGCCCCAAAGGATTCCCAAACAAGCTAACCACTGCACCTTGGTTAGGTTTTTTACAGCAGTGACTTATTGGACCTCGGGCCACCAATTATGGCTCCATATATAAGCATCGGTCTGACGACCCTCATATAAAGCCAATGTAGAATCTGAGGGTTCACTCTTCACGTGCATCCCAAGGTATGCCTCAGCCTCATCAATGTGTTCCGAGAGCGGTCTATGGCGTGGGTGAGGTGTCTAATCCAGGTAAGATTGTTATCTAGATACACCCAGATACTTTACTTCCTTAGACATCTGGATGCAGTTGCCAAAGATTCATGGTACTCTGACAACCTCCGCGTTCCTTTCTTTTGTGAATGGTACCATAACGGCCTTACCGAAGTAAACGAATAGCCCCTCCACAATGCACCATGTCTCTACCATGGACAATGCCCTCCTCATAAGTTCGAGGCATGTCTCCATGTTTTTACCTATTATTAAGATCACTATGTCATCAGCATAGCCCTGAGCGTTACATTCTATGCTGTTGTGTGCCATGAGGAGGTCATCTATGACCAGGTTCCACAGGAAGGTGCTGAGCATATTGCTGACCCAGCGTACAACTGTTCCTTCGTGCCCCTGGACACCAGCTTTGTAAAAATAGAGGAAATCCTCGTATTGTTAAAGGCTCCTTATATGTCCAGGAACACAGTGTCAGTTTCTTACTAACGATGATTGTGTGAAACATTATCGAAATCAACGCATCATTTTGTTTATTTCTCAAACGACAAAAGATGACCCGAGTCGTGTTGTGACCCAGAGATATTGTTAGAATGCAGTGTTGAACGTCAGAACCTCTTCATCAACGCATCCTAGTAATAGTTATATCATAAAAACTGAAAATGTCCAAAGATTTCCTGGTTTTTAGGCTGCCTTAAGTTGCGGCGTCAAACATTTTGGTGGAAGACCACAAATTACTTTTGTTGGCACCTATATGGACCATTATTGAAGGTCAATATTATTATGCCTTTTCACTCTCTGCCCTCACAGCGATTGAAACTTCGCTGTTTGTAGGTAGGTCGTTGAACAACCATGACCGTAACACTACTGCTCCAAAACATTTAAATAAAATTTAAACAAAAGATGAGGACAGAATTTTATAATTATAAAGTCTCATTCATAATTTAGAAAACAGGGCGCACCGAATTGGTATTTGTGAAAACGGATATTAGTAGAATCTACTTCCGTGCCCAATTAGTAATTCCTCATTGGATTACTCAATTTACCGTTGTCATGTAGTGGCTCATTGCCTAACTACATCTGAAGAGACTACAAAAAAGTCGAAACAACAGTATACACACTTCCACCCTGAAAGATGGGTTGGTCGTATTTCACTTAGCGCAGGCTCAATCAATTTAGAATTTCCATACCACGCCGTTGCAATAGACCGTCAACACACGAATCGTAACGTGCGACAGCTCTAATGCTCAGAGAGGTTGGAGTCTGGTTATGAAATTTTAATTAACTGGAAAATTGGCATAGGGTAAAACCCTCACCAACATTTGAAAAAGAATAAACCTGTAAATAGCGCTACTGATATCCCGTCAACAATTACGCGTATCCGGGTCAAGTGATTAGTGAGCACGCTGATTATAATTGCTATCAACCACGAATTGTGGGAACTCGCTCGGTCGCCGGGTAGACAGATGTCGAACACCAATTGTGTAAGAGCCTAAACGTGTAACTGTTTGATGATGACATGTGATCGTAAATTACATCCAGGATTGGCACTGAATGTTCGCCGTCCGGCTAAAAACTACACACCCTGCTACCAACAACTTTGCCGAACATTAATTTAGAATTGTTGCAGCGTTAAGGTGCAAGTATCCACTTTGCATCTGATGTAAATAATTTCAATTTGAAAATGGTTTGTGGGAGTTAATCAAATACAAAGCATCTTAGGAGTTTACATCAGGAATGACACCCTAATGGTGCGATCACCTTCCAATGTAAAAGGTCACTCCCCTTTATTATTACTAAAGTCATCATCTGTTTCGGTCTCAGAGCTAAAGAACTCATTACCTCATCAGGTGTACTCTATAGTACACGACAGAATTAATGATTATTAGTTTTTACTGACGAAGAGAGATATTCTCACTCGTCATCATAAATTTTGAATATATGAAATTTATCGTTTTAAAAGAACTAATTTTGAAAATTTATGTAAATTATTTTAATTGGTTGAAAAAACTTTTTGAAATAGATTAAACATTTTGAGTTTCCGGGGCATACCCATGTGTTAAGACTATGGTATTTGTTGTTATCTGGAGAGGTTGTTAAGAGGGCTCTAAACCCCCGCTCTGGGAAGCGTAAAAACTGCTTTGCGCGGTCCAAGATACTGCCCTTATTTACTGTCGTAAAATTATAAATGAAACACCTATTTAAAGATAAAGACATTTTTGACTCAAATCGCTTTTTAGAATTTTCGAATTCTCCTTCATTTCGATTTTATAGGTTATTGAAGTTACCCAATATTCAAACTAGTGCCAAAATAAAACTAGAGCTGTTATCGAAATTTTAAAAAGCGATTTTAGTCAGAAATGTATCTGGTTTCAATTTAGTTTTGGTTTCAGATCGATATCTTTAAATCTGTAGCCGCAATGTTGGACCGCGCAAATGCCTGCATGGTAATTTATTGCCAAGATATGCGGTGATTCGTGAGATCCAAGTGGCGAAACCTCGAACTTCTTAGTCGCGGATGGATTTTACTACTTCATTCATAAAAACCTTCCTTCATTTAATTTAACATCGATGGATGCAATGTAGGCCTACGACGACTGATATCAGTATTATTTTACAGACTGATTACTTAGAGTTAGTCTAATTACTTTTGAATGGCTTATTTCGTTTAAATTAAAATGTGCGTTCCCATGTGGTTCCTGATATAATCTAACTACAAAGTAAAGCATAACATTTTTATTCGTAATGACAGTGCACTATATTTATTATGTCATGAAAAATACTGTAATAATCATCTATATACAACATTTTTATGAAATTAATCATTTAAACTACATTAACGAATGCGTACAGTTAAAATATTAATTCAATAATTCCGGCTTGACCAAAGCAATAAGTAATTCTATAATAAGTCACTGTCACTATTGGCCTTTGTTTTATTTTAAACATATAAATACAGTAATGTTAAGTTGTAACTATTAATTTATTATAGTTCATTAATGTTGAGGTAGAAAAAATGCTAAGTCATTTATTTGTAATTTTATAAGTAGGTAACTTTGAAGCAAATATTTTACCTAAACGGTAACAAGGACAGAAAAATATGACAGCCGGGGGACGGGGCGGAGCGGCAATCCTTTTGTGAACTTGAAGTCATGGGGCGAGGTAGTGTTTGGGAACCTCGTACCACTCCCGATGTATTCGGTTGAACAGCCAATGAGAAGACTTAGGACGGTAAAACTTGACATAAGTGATATTTAAACATTGTGCAATGCGAAGAGAATTAATAAAATACTAATTTAAAAAAGTTTTCTTAATTAGCATAGTATGTGTTGGTAGATGAATTTAATACAATATTAATATAAACTGAACAAATATAACGGTGATCGATTAAGGTAAGTTTAAGTTTACCGAAATCGATCACCATAACATTCGTAGCCTACATATTGCACTTATTTTTTATCAATACAGTATAAGTATTATACTGTATGAAATTTGCATTTTTTTACGTTACTTGTGTATTGAAGTAAAATTGTTCAACTATTATTAGCCTATATTGCTGGAATAAGATGTTCTGATCGGTTTGGTTTTGTATTAATTTAATGCATGTTCAATTACTTGAGTCTCCACTGACCTAATTTGGGAGCTCGTGATCAACTTGTGGCAGCCACACTGATCAACTTGGGTAGTCATCGTAATGGACTTGGCTAGCACTCGTGATCAACGGCTAAAACTCATGGTCAGCTAGGGTAGTACCCGGGATCAACTTGGGCAGCCTCCGTAATGGGCTTGGCTAGCACTCGTGATCAACATGGCTAACACCAATGATCAACTCGTATAGTACCTGTAATAAACTTAGCCATCCACCGTCATAGACTTGGCTAGCACTCGTGGCTAGTCAATAATGAGTGGCTAGTAAAGTAGACCACAGGTGCTAACCAACGTAATCACTGGTGATTACACAAGTTCAGTTCACCAATGGTGCTACTCAAAGTAATCATGGGTGGATACCTAAATTGACCGTGTTATATCTTAGATTATTAGAGGTCCTACCTACTAAGTTGACCACAGACTCTACTTAAGGTAATCACGGGTGTCTTCTCAAGTTGACCATGGGTCCTACGCAAAGTAATCACAGGTACTATCCGAGTTGACCATGGGTGCTACCCAAAATAATCACACTTGTTATCTTGTAGCACTGGTGCTACTCAAAGTAATGGCTGATAATACCCAAGTTGACTACAGATATCTAATAAGGGGTGGCTACTCAAGTTGACCATGGGTCCTACCCAAGGTAATCACAGGCACTAACCAAGTTCACCATCGTAATTATGGGTGGCTACCCAAATTGACCGCATGTTTTACCTAAAATAATTATAGGTCCTACCTAAGTTGACCACAGGCTCTACTCAAGGTAATCATGAGTGGCTTCCCAAGTCACAAAGGATCCTACCCAAAGTAATCACAGGCACTATCTAAGTTGACCACGAGTACACCCAAGGTAATGAGGTGTGACTACCCAAGTTGATCATGGGTGTTACCAAAGGAAATCACAGATGCTATCGAAGTTGACCATGGAAGCTACCCAAGGTAATGACAGATATTATCCAAAATGATCACTGGTGATACACAAGGTAATTACAGTTATTACCCAAGTTAACCAAGGGTGCTGCCCAAGGTTAATCACAGATAGTAACCAAGTTGACGACAGGTTATACTGAAGGTAATCACAGATTCTATCCAAGTTGACAATGGGAGCTACCCAAATCACATATAATAAGCAAAATGATCAATGGTGGTGCTACCCAAGGTAATCAGAGATATTACCATACAGGACCAAGAGTACTACTTAATTTTGGAAAACGTTTCAAGTAGAAATTCAATATTTTAGTAGAGCCCCTATTTGATCAGTGAATAAATTTATTTCGCTGTAAAAAGCCTACTTTTCTAAACAAATATTACTATTTTTTATAAAAACAAAATGACATAAAAAAATGTTAAGAAATAAAATACAGCAGCAAAACCGGTACTGACTGGAAAATTGACAATTGTTGAAAAGAATTGGCATTTCGGCTCAACATACATTCGGACAGAGAAGGTCGGGTGTAGCCACCTGAGGAGACGGCAGACGGGAGGAAGGGGTAATTGGGGTTTCCGGTTGAAAATACTACGAAAACCTACTATACAGGAAATGATTCTTGGGACTATATTGCACTTCGTCCGGCGGATTAAACTGGACGTAGTTCCAACTTCTATCACCAGTGTCGCATGACTTCTATATTTTCTTTCCCTTTAGAGCCCTCTTAATTATTGAAGGTCAATATTATTATGCCTTTACACTCTCCGCCGTTGATGCTACCTAAGATGCTTATAAGCACTCCGCTTATAAACATTCAACGACCTACCTACAAACAGCGAAGTTTCAATCGCTGTGAGGGCGGAGAGTGAAAAGGCATAATAATATTGACCTTCAATAATTAACAACCTCTCCAAATAACAACAAATACCATGGTCTATTTGGACCGCTTGAAAAAATAAAATCTTTTAGCCCATTTAATGCTTAGTCAGGGCCCTTTTAAGTAACAATTTTATCAGGCTAAGGTGAAAAGGCCTCCCAGTGTGTCTTATTAAAATTCCATTTAGGCCTTGGAAAATACGGAATAATGGGGATTTGGATCCCCAATGAAAGCAGCACTGGCCTATTTTGAAAGTGGGGAAAAACATCAAGACCTATCCTCCTAATTGGCTTAGGTCTTGATTGCTCAAATGAGCAGAAACTTAAGTTCGGTGAGTAACTACAATGCCAACTAGCTGAATAAAAAGTGGCTGAATTCTTAGCATCAAAGATCATGAAAAGGTTATTCAGTCCAGTCAGCAAGATTTCTGCCATTCTTGTCATTGGTGTTGTAGCCTTATTGGTTTTGGTGACTGTTAAAGTCCCCCATATAGAAGACAGAGTGTTCAAAACTTGGCAAAATCCTATTGTTAGGAGGCTTACAGGGACTCACCCAGGGTGTTTGAAGGGGACTTACTGACCAAGAATAAAAGTCGTTCTAACTAAATATCAACCTCAACTAACTTATCTTTATTTGCATATTATGTGTAATTCTTATTAATAGTTAGGCCCATAAATGATTAAAATGATGAAGAAGAGCACCCTCTATAACCATGAAACAACTATTTTCAACTTTAACTATTGCCCATTACAGTTGTTGTTGAGTGATACCCCCCTTGGTTTTATAAAAAAAAAAAAAATTAGGTTTGGGAACCCTCTCCCCCCCTGGGTACGACACTGGAAGCTTATAAACATTGACTATAATAGTTCCTGACCCTTGGATTTCCAAGACAAATATGTCACCATCAGAGCTTTTATGGGCAATAAACACATTTTCTATGTCATGCTTCGTGTAAGTTGCAATACCATACACATTATGCCCTTTAGAATCAACAAGTCTGTATCTAGGAATATTGCCTTTTGCACTATTGTTATCTACGATATGAGTCTTTGAGTGCAAGGATATCAACATTGTTTTAATGAAGGACCCTACTGATGCACTCTCTCTTCGCCTTGCTCAAGCCCTCAGAATTAAAATGTATTACGTCAAAACAGAATCTATTAATTTAACATTAGCTTGGTCCTTAAAAGAGCCTTTTATATTTTGTGTGGTAGCTGCCATAGCTGGGATATTACAAATTAGTGACAGTTCAGCTACCAGATTTTTTGCTCGTTTAGTAACAACAGGCACAAACCCAGGGGCACTAACCATTTCTTTGTGATGTGATTGTGTTTCTATCTACATTGTACCTGTTTACCAAGTTTACTAGGTATACTTCTTTCCTTTCCTTTCATTACTACTGAAATCCTTGGTCTAGTGCCCCAAATCCAACACTGTTGTTTATGCATTAATAGTTATTGATTATAAGAATATTATAATCAATAAAGGTTAAGAAAGTGTACCCAGCTTCACTCAGGGAGTTGATGAGATTGTATAAATATAAATCAAATCAACATTTTACTAACAAATACATTTAACCCTTATCGTATCTGCTTATATTGACTTTGCTCTAAACGCTGTAAGCCCATACACGCGTAGTAATTAAAAAATTAATATTTTTGTAATAATGTTTCTAATTTAAGCCAGTAGTGCGTTTGGGTAATGGGCGGTGACTCGTGAGACACATTGTGCGACTTGCGACTTTTTGTTGGCCTGTCAATCATTACGAGACTGGTTTTTGTCTGGCAGTGTACATTTCCGCTGCACCGCCCAATGCTGCAAGCGCATATACGAGCAGCTACTGTTGAGCCAAGCGGTTGTCATTGTCCGCTGCCTCACCTCTTTGAAACTGTGTATTTTGTTGTTTTTATCAATACTTTAGTTTAACATATGTTAGTAATTAATTAGTTTTAAGTGTCAATATGAATAATTCTATTGATTTTTATTTTTTGGAAGATACTAAATACATCATATTCAAGTGCTATATGTATTTACTTATTTTTTTATTATGAGTTATGTGCAGGCCTTGTCTTTATCAGTTTATGTACAAGTAAATGTACTCAATTATACATATTTTATTAATAGTAATAATATTTTGTATTGATTCATACTGTATAAATGATATATGCCTGAGACTTACTTTCAAGTAAAAGTTTGCTTATTTACGTATTCACATGTAAGAAGAAAAGGTAAAGTAAGCTGATAAAAGTTTCAAAATGTTATCATATCTTTTATTTTCCTGTACAGAACAATAAAAAAAATGAGCAACTAAAATATATAATTTTGATTTTTTTACAATAAATTAGTGCATAATGGAAAATAGGTATTGTATAAATGGCGCTTTAAGGGTTAAGTACAATTGACAAACTTTATTTTTGAATTGTATTTCATACATCTCTGTTTAGTTTTATTCACTAACTACATTACTTTGGAATTTAGATTCAGTTTTGATAAAAAACTGTTGCAAGTTAATTTTGAAAAAAGTTGCCTAAACAATATCATTTTACTATTTTTGATAATCGAATTGCAAAAGTTAAGAGTTCACGACATAAAAATTGTCTAATGGCAGATGATAAGGATTTTTATGTTCTGTTCGCAAAGTTTTAAATGAAATATTATCAGGTAGTTAGAGATAGTCAGTTATTTTCTAAAATTTATTTATTTATTCATAAGACGCCGATCGTCAAGATATGGGCGAATATGGATTTTGAATGAATGTGATGAGTGTATATGAGCGAATGTAGTCATTGTTACAAACTAAGGCCGACTATTCCTTAGAAAGTGTCATTAATTAATAGCCCAATGACAAATGAACAGCCATTGGTTATCAGCTGATCCTTCTCAAAATGTATTGACTCTGATTGGGTAATAAATAGTACTGGCATGTTTATAATACAATACAACAGGACAAATCAATTAATTTGTAATTTAGTTTGTTAGATTGTTGTCAACTTGATCCATTACTTAAAAGTCAAACATTTAAATGAAAATTTAAAACCGATTAAATATAATTCAAACATAGTAATGCAGCTTATCTAAAACACATGGAACTAAAAGCCTTTATTAGACCTGAAGCACTCACAAAAGTGTTGTCAAAGTGATAAGAAAAATTCTAATAATATTAAGCTACAACAAAACAAACCTGGAATATTCTTTTTCTATAGCTTTTCTTCTTTTCCTTCATCAGAATGGACAAGTAATGGTATTAAAAATATTTTGTTCAACTCATCAAATTATAATTGATTGAAGAGTGTATTATATATAAACAAACTCTGTTATTTAGGTAAGAAAGTTCAATATATAAAGATTAGAGGACTTGATTAAACACATCTTTGTTGAAATCTTTTAAATTAATATAATTTATTTACTTTAAATAACAACATTCTTAATCCATAATCATAATATCGAACAGTTAAAAAATTACAAACAAATTTTTGTTTATCTATATCAAAAGTTATTTCTTTAAAAATACACATAGGTGTAATAAAATAAACACAAAATATTTAAACTTGTAATGCAATATTATGAAAAGTAAATGTTAAAATTTAAACAATATAAATATGTGGTAAATAACAAAATCCATAGTGAATAATAAATAAATAAACAGCAGAACAGCCTGTATGTACATCACCCATTCATTCTGCAGGATTCTGAATCACGATCAAAATAAATTCTTTATCTGAAATCATTAAAACACCAATAAAAACATGAAGTCATGAATAAAATAATTATATTTCTTCTCTGAGATCTTTATTGGTGAAATTTTAAAGAATAAATCATTTTAAATTTCACAAATACTCCATTAAAATAATTTATTTTTGCAAGGCCTCTCGTCTACAATACAGACATATTCAGACATCAACAAAAAGTATAATTATGTATATAAGCCAAATACCACTGACTAACTCACTCACTCATCACGAAATCTCAAAAACCGAACAGATTTAAACAACATTTTAAAGGAAGTTTGTATTGAAGGGACCCACTAAGAGAGGATTTTTCGAAATTCCATTTTTAAGGGATACAAACAGTCCCTCAAAATTTCATTTTTTCACATTGGGTTGATTTTAGTAAATTAATAAAGAACAGCTGATTTATAAATAAACATGTTTATTTTGTATGTTTGACATCATCCTATTGATGCATTAAGAGTTTAATCTTCAGCTGATAAACAAAAACAACTGAAACGAACCCGTTTAAAATAGGCTAAGTAATACTATTGGGTATTTATACTAATAAATAGGTAGCAACACAAGTAGTGTGAGTGAGATAATGTAAATAAGTTTAATATTGTTATATTATTAATCTACTATTATTTGTAGTCAAAAGTCAAATGCCGAGGCCGAAGACCGAGGTGTATCGAGTGCAGCGAGAGTTGGGGTTGACACGCGAAGCGTGCATGGGTAAATATACTCTAGTATATGTATATATATATATATATATATATATATATATATATATATAAAGTATAAATAATTTTAAAATTCTCAAATATTTCTCAGTTTTCAAAAGTTTGGTTGATGTTTTTTTTCTATTTTAGTGTTATTTTTCTTAATCACTTTTGATTGATGAATGATCCTGTAAATCCTCTTGGATTACTCGCTTCGGCTTTTTATGCCATCATCATATCCTTAATAAACTTGAAACATTTAAAAAAAATTTTCTTGATGGCCTTGTCAACATTTTTTAAAAAACACTGAACATATTTATTTAAACATATGACGAATAATGAAGTATTATCCTACCATGTTTTTTTAAGACCATCAAGAATAAAATTAAAGAATGTTTCAAGTTATTAAAGTGGCTTATAGACGGGGAAAGTACAGACGGCAAGTTGCTGGCAGCAAGTACTGTCCATTAAGTCACTTGCTGTCTGCCTATATACAGGGTGAGTACTATCGCCAAGTGACAAGGAGAGTTCTTGCGGCCAGTCTGCTTTGAGGTTGTGAGTGAGTGGTGCCCAAGAGATTACATTAGATTGTGTTGAGCATGTCTGATTGCCATGAAGAATGTTGTGTCATTCCTCTAAATGAAGAACTTCAATCAGTTTTGCATATAAGTAGTGTGTTGGTGAAGAAATGGGTCAGTAGGAGAGATGAACTTGGTGCAACTGCAACGCTTTTCCGTGAACTAGCGACAGAAGATCGTCTTGATTTTAAAAGACATTTGCACATGATTGTAGAGAAGTTTGAAAGCATTTACAAAGGGTAGAACCTATTATTCGCAGAGGAAATACTCCAATGCGTAAAGCTTTAACTCCCCGATAAAAGCTTGAAACAACTTTACTTTTCTAGCTAGTGGTGACAGTTTATAGTTGTTGTCTTTCTTGTTTCGCATTCCTGCCAATACAATATCAAGTTTTTTACCACGATATCTTTACCCAGCTTTTTTTACTTTGATTCTTCTACTTTTAGACGTTCTTGTTTGAATGTTGTATTGACTGAATACAATTTAGACCGCAAAAAAGTAATGTCAGGTACTACAATACTTCTGTTGAAGATCTATGAATTGCACTTTTACGTTTATTTTTGTCAACATAGTCATTTTAACGTATGTTCCACAATAGTTTGTAGCTTTGAAATATCTCTTAAAAACTTATTAATGTAATTACAGATCCATTTAATAGATTTTTCTTCTCAGCAGGAAAAACAAATTGATTTTTGTTTGACATTTTCAAAAAACAAGCTGTCACTTCTATGAACTATCACCTCTGTTTTACCACTTGCCACTCTGCTCTAGTGGCAGCAGGTTCATGTTGTGTTAGGAAAGTTCTGGCCGCCAGTGGTCACGTGACCCGCTACTTGCCGCGGCCAGGCCAGTAAAATCAAACATGTTTTGAGTTTTCCTGCCGCTAGTAAATACTTACCACTAGAAAGGAAAGTAGCTCTATACACAAGGTAAGTATGCAGTACGTGCAACAGGCAAGTACTTGCAGCCAGTAACTTGCCGTCTCTACTTTCCCCGTCTATAAGCCGAGGAAGAATCTGATGATGGCATAAAAAGCCGAAATGCATAATCCAAGAGGATTTACAGGATCACTTTGCAGATTGAAGGTAATTAACCTATAATACATTTGGTTGATGTCTGAAGATGCATAAATTGTAGGCAATAAACCTCGCAAAAATAAATAATTTTATTGGAGTATTTGAGTTTTAAAACTATTTATTCCTTAAAAAATTTTAGTTTAAATTACATTTAGACCAACCATTTTCACAATTAAAAATTCTAATTGTTATTTATAAAATGAACATTAATATGATAAAAAAGCTTTGGACCTTCATTATATAATGAGGGACTCACAGTATGGAGCCGCTGTATATGATGGATAGTTATTTGACTGTTTGCAATTTTACCTAATCTTCAGAAAATAATAAATTCCTCTCTTATTTCTTGTATCATAATTGACATATTTTTCACAACTGAATGACAAAAAGTTTATGCCTTGTTGAAAACATTAGCCACTATGCCAATATGAAAATTGTGTTATATAAGTTGGAATGATACATAAAACAATACACCGGAAACACAATATTTTAAAACAATGGCAAATATTTCTAATGTAATATTTTTAAGTACTCCTCATATATTCCTGAAATATTAAGTATTTGCAAAATAGTGCCACAATTATGAAGAATTTACTTATTCTTAAGACGCTAATCATTAAGATACAAGCGAATAAGTGTCACAACTATAGATGAGGGAATGTATTCTTTGTTACAAACTTGGGCTGACTATATTGAGTTTGTCCACAGTTTGTGACTATTTGTGAGCCACAGTTTTTGATACTGTAACAAACAACTGTCTTTTATTTCACATCCTGCCAGCATTACTCAATATGAGTTACTGCCAGTCATTTTCATTTAAATTATTCATCATATATTTAAATGTGACTGAAGTTGGACCATCAAGTTGTAAAAGTTGCATAGTTAAATGTGAAAGAAAGATTAGGTGGTACTGATGTGAGCAACATGACCTGAGCCGGATGTTTGCCAATGGTGAGACTGAAGAGAAATAAGACTCCAATAATTCCAAATAAATAAGGATAAAGACAAATAGTTTGGTCGATAAAGTATGAATAATTATGTGTCAAATTTTGACTTAATAAGCAAAAATATAATTTTTGATCATCCTGATAATATTAATACCTTACAAGAATCAAGCACGGAACAAAAAATTCAATTTAAACCATCATCAATATGACAGTTAGCTGATTTTTCATTACGAGATGGTCAGTCAAACAATGTATTGACTGAAAAGAAATACATTGATGATGGAATTACAATGCCTAACTTATTATAATAAGACAGTGGTCACGTTTACTGAAGCCATATCGGTCCGTTATTTGTATTCAACTGATTTTTATTTCAAAGCAAACAATGCGGTACTGCCCTATCAGTAATAATCCTTACAGATTTTTTGTTTAACTTAATAGTAATGATGTTTATTTGTTTAAAAGGTACTACACTTACGATGAAGCTAAATTCAATACATAACAATTTCAGGAAAAGCCTTTACTTTAGAGAAATGAAAAAATGTTACGGTTCCAACTCATGAACATTAATATTGAAAAATAAATCTTTTGATTGCCATTTACTTGCTTTTCTCAAAAGATGAGTCTAGATCAATTTTTGATCATTGCCTGGTGCTTAATTTTTCTAAAGTGTGACAGTAAAATCCAAAAAGAATTGTTTTGATAAAATTATTATTGGCCACTTGAACAAAAAATTAATTATATTTATAATTCTTGAAGAGAACCAAGCCTAGAAATAGCTATGTTTCTTCAAAAAAGGCATTATTTGGCACTTAAATACTGTGGTGATAACTCCAAATTTCCTACCCAACCATACATGTTCACAACTACAATGTTATACAACTAACATTTATGTTTCCAATATGAAAAATCTAAATACAAGGCATAAAAATGTATAACCTTTGTGAATCCAAAAGATTAATTTTAAAATATTTGTATATACTGGTAAAACTGATGATAGGATGGTAAAGGTCACATAAATAATGTTGTTTTAAACCTGCTCTAAATGATATTGTTAGATTATCGTTTTTGACTACCGAATAAACAGGTCATTCTATGACCAATAAGTTACAAGAGCAGTCAAGCACTTTCCAACACTCTAAGAGAGAGAACAGCAGTAAAAATTCTTAGAAAAAAATTAACAGTGTAGATTAAAAGGAATATATTGGAATATATTCAATATATAAAGGAATATATAAAGGAATATATAAAAGGAATATATCCAGCTCAATATTGAACAATTTGATCTCACCGAATCATAATAATAATAATAACATTGTATTAGGTGTTCAAAAAATAAAAAATAAATAATTTAAAGAGTAGAACAAATTGCAAATTTGTTTTAACAAAATAGCAAAATAAAAATTTCCAAAAGTAAGAAACCTTCCTTATAAAACTTAGCTGTTTTAAGTATTTAATGACAATATCGATTTCGATCTCTTAAGATCATCATTAGTTAGTTGTATGAGAGATGAAATCGATTTTGTCTTAAACTCTTAAAGATTACTAAGTGTTATCCTTTCACAAATAATATAAAATATTTACAGCAATCAAGGCTAAAAATGTTGAAAAAGTGAATACTGATGGTGCCTATCGCAATGGGACAGTGTAATTTCATGCAGTTAATTTCAAAGAAATACTACTTCCGTACATTGGCCATCGGAGCTGCAGCAGTAAATGAGATAATGACTACAACAGATATAATAAATGTGTTTTCCCACCGTTATATGTAAATTACACAGACTTATGATAAACATAGATATCGTAGTACGAGGTACGTCCAGAAAGTAAGTTCCGTTTCCATTTATATCCGCTGCAGCACTGCGATCGAATTTCCGCGCATGCGCGGCAGACGCTCTGTATCAAGGAGAAGAAACGTGCGCCATTTTGAGATCGCTGTCAGTCTCTTTGTTGTGCTTGTTTAAAATGTCGGTGTTGATCGAAAATCCCACCGCTTGTGAAATCAGATCTGTGATTCGTTTTCTGAATGCTAAGAAAGTGAAACCGATTGACATTTATCAGCAAATTTGCGAGGTTTATGGACAAAATGCGATGAGTGATTCAATGGTGAGAAGATGGGTCCGACAGTTTAATGAAGGACGTAATGAAGTGCATGATGAAGAACGAAGTGGGCGTCCATCTTTGATTACAGAAGAACTGGTTCACACGATTGATGAGAAGATCAAGGAAAACCGTAAGTTTACAATGAGTGTTCTCGCTATGGAATTCCCCCAAATCTCACGATCATTAATTCATTAAATTGTTACCGAAAAACTGAAATTTCGAAAACTTTGCTCACGTTGGGTACCGAAAATTCTTACTGAGCAACACAAAACACAACGGATGGGTAGTGCACTTCAGTTTTTGAACCGTTATGATGAAGGCGGTTAAGATTTTCTGTCACAGATAGTCACAGGAGATGAAACTTGGGTTTCTTATGACACCCCAGAAACTAAGCGGCAATCAATGGAATGGAGGCAAACTTCATCTCCAGCAAAAGTTAAGCCGAAACAAATCTTGACACCTCGAAAAATCATGTGCACAGTGTTTTGGGACAGGAAAGGCATCTTACTGATTGATTTCTTACTGCGAGGTCAAACAATCAATGCAGAAGTTTACTGCGAGACACTGAGGAAATCGAGCCGCGCAATACAGAATAAGCGCCGAGGATTTCTGTCCATAGGTGTTGTTTTTCTTCACGACAATGCACGACCACACACTGCAAATGTGACGAAAAACCTCATACAGGGATTTGGCTGGGACGTGTTTGACCATCCTCCGTACAGCCCTGACCTCGCTCCTAGCGACTTTCATCTGATCTTACATCTGAAGTCTTTCCTTGGCGGTCAACACTTCAACGATGACGAAGAGCTGAAAGAAAATGTTTCCAAATGGTTGAGGACACAGGCGGCAACCTTCTATGAAGAAGGCATAGAAAAACTTGTGCCACGCTATGACAAATGCCTGCAAAATTTCGGAGTTATGTAGAAAAGTAGTTTAAGAGCTGTAGATTTTAGTGCAATAAATATTTTTTCTGTATCTGTAGACAAATTATTTTTATTACCAAACGGAACTTACTTTCTGGACGTACCTCGTATATTGTCAATATCTCTCAATGAACAACAACTAATGTTGAGAACTATTAGTTTTAACATTATAAACTGCAATGTTGTGTACAAAACTCCACAGTTCAATACAATTTTGACTTCGTTATATTGAGTACTAACCTTGATTATATACATCCATGATAGATAACTTATCTAATAGAAATATTTGTGTGTTTAATTTTGTTAGTTAGTGAGGTTTGCTACCACATCTGGTTTAAACTGCATTAAATTTACATGGGACTACACTAGCGCTCCACAACTGCACTCCAAAACAGCTGTTAATTTGAGACACAAAATTTATCGTTGGATGAGAAATCTATTTGTGTGTATAAAAAAACTGCTTTGGCCGACAACACCAGTGGTGTAATCAATTATGTTTTAAACATCAGATGTATTTTTATTCAATGCACAATTTTCTGAAATGATGATTATAAAAATCTTCTTCGATTATACTACCAACTGAAAACTTGAATTTTAGCGAACAGATGGCAAAATTAGACGGGATACAAAGCTGTCAAGTTTGGAACAATTTAGAGTTGCAACACACATGGATTATTAACTTCTTTATATAGTTTTCACAAGAGCGTCTATTTGGCAGCCAAAGCTGCCAATAGAGGTAGAGGTGTGACTGACAGATGAGGGAAGAAGTATCCAAAGCACTGAATGTAATTTATATTTATTGAGTATACACTGACTAGCCCAAACATTTGTAAATAAATTTAAAAATACAAAAGTATAATGGATTTTTAAATTGAATGCATTTTAATTACATGTGATAAATCAAATTAGATGTTCATTATTAAGAGATATCAAGTTCTTAATTTAAATTATTAATAAACTTATGTAAAGGTCACACTGTTATTGTGCATTAAAAGAAATGTTCAGCTCAGTGTGAGATATTTCACAAAATACTTAAAAACTATTTAGCTATGTAAATTAAAAATATTCTTTTTTACATATACTTTATATGTTATTATGAAAACACCCTGATCAACTAAAAGTAAACTTTTGTTGAGCGTGATCTTGATATTGATTGTTGTATGTTGCTGAATGTGTGTGAGGTTCACGTTCTTCTTCTGTTAATACTTCAACCTTAATTTGTGTCCAGATATTTTATAATCCCCTCCTCTTAGTAATTAACTATAGTAATTTTCTGGTTATTTTATAATAGACTTTCCCATGGGAAAACTAATTAAATCTTGTATAACTGTTTGTTAAAGCACCTTTTCGGTTTAATATCTGTCAAATAATAAAATTCAACTGTATTTTAATTTCTGAATTTTGTTAGCTTATAAAATTATAAAGGTTCTTTTGATCAATGAGATTAGTATATTGTGCCATATGTTACCTTTTTTTATTTTAATATTCATGGATTTTGAAATATGTGTCAATTTTCTGGACATTTGACTTCTACGATCAGTTTACCTATATCTATTTATAAATTGTAATCCTTTAAAGAGAATAGTTCTGTTTGAAAAATAACTGACATCTTTATTCCATTTGAATTGATGGAAGAAAACAATCCTATTTTCCAGGACACTTGTTTTATAATTTAATTTATTTTGTTTTCTCACAAACATTTTAAAAAAGAACACATTTTTAAAATTATTCCACAATTTTTTATTCAAATAGCGCTTTGGCCAATTAAGGCATCATCAGTTTTTTTGTCTGTTTGTTTACGTAAAAAAAATATAACAAATAATTGTTATAAATCACATACATTTGTCTGTTTCTCAGATAATATAATTTTTGTATAACTTCTATATTATTGTTAATTTTACATCAATACAATCTCCATTTATTTTGAATGAAATACTATCATAGCAAAGTAAGGTTATAACACTATTTAAATGTGTGTATGTGTCTATTATTTCAGCAAAAGATTTCTTGGTCAAGGGGAAACAGATAATTGCTTCAAATAGATTAAGCATCTTGAGGTAATAACTCTAAATTGCTGAATTATCTATACTTTATTAAAAACTATAAAATATTTGTAATGTATTTTTAATAATTTTCAATTCTAAGTTCAACTTACCTGGAGCAACCATGATTTCATGTTTTTTAGATCTTATTCGCAAGAATGTTAAATCGTTTGAAGGATCAAGATCCCTAACCACACTCCTAGCCTTATCTGAGAGCTGGCTTATCAGTCCTGCGTACTGAACTGTTGTGGTGTTGTCCATTGTTGTTTTTATTGGTATACCTGCCACAAACCATCATACAACTTTTTCGTTTATGAAATCTAATTTAATTTATATATTGTTGTATTAAAATGTAATTTTATCTTTGCCATTACTATAATCTAAACTAAAGGTCTGCTCATAAAATAACTGAAAATAGGTTAAAAAAATAAATAGTTAACTTGATGTTAGTTTGTTATAGTTGGGAACATATACAAGCAACACAAATCACTGTCCAAAAACGTCAAATTTGGATTTGTAAATCTGTCTTGAATAACAATGTTTTGTTATCGTAATTTTGGTAAAATGAAAATATTGGTATTCAAAGATTCAGTGATTCATATTCCCCTAGTCTCCAATCAAAGTTTCCCAAAAATGTATAACCTCACTCCCTCAAATAAAAAAGCATATTTTCCACTTTAGTTATAAAATAACCAATATTTGTTTCAAGAAGATATTTTCCAACCGAGTCACAGTTTTCTGCAACTTACAGGTTTTGATGACTGTTTGAAGCGTTTGCTTCCAGCTCAAAGCCCCCTTATTGGTTCTTGGTCTTTTTGTTTCGAGATAATTTTGCAGAGAGGGTGTGTCCACGTAAAAGCTTCCAGCAACCAGTCTTTCACACTATTTACTGCCTATGCCTGTTAAATACATTGTTCTTTGCTCGTGTTCAAACCATTCTTTGTTGTACTTCCAAGAATTTGGGAATTTTCTTGTTGGAGTTAATTTTGGAAGTGAATTAAGTTAAGCAGAGCGTGTGTTTGTTTTGATGAGGTTTTGCAGCAATTTTAAGCAACCGGTGGCCTTTTGGAGAGCTTTGACTATCTTTTTGAAGCACTTAAGTTTGAATTTCGAGGTTGTCTGTAGGTTATCTGTTATTTGTTTGTCCCTTCCCCTAATTTAGTAGTTTACGCCAAAACCTAGTAAATTAATCTTTTGTTTTTTTTTTAAAAAAGCAGCTCTTCTAGGAACCAAGTTAGTAATAATCTGTTTCTAGTCAAAACTTAAAATATAAAACAGTTTTAAAACTTAAAATAGCTAACGGTTATTTTTAATGATTCACAGATTCCTTAGGCAGAATTGCCTTTTACTATTTCCCAGCCTCTAACTCAGCAGTTTAGCACTTCTAGCGGTCGCTCTAAACATTGTGTTGCGGGTTTAGCTTTGGATACTATTGCCTCCTTAATCAAAGATCAAGGCAAAAATATGCTTTGACCTTTTGCTAAACAAGGGAATATTTATCTCCTGATTATTATGATGAAACTTATTCAAATCAGTTAATAAGCTTCGAAACTATAGATATCATGATATAATATTCATATTCAATATCCTAACAGCAGCAAATTAAATAAGAACACTCAACCATTCTTCATTTAAATTTCGGCTCTGAAAATAAAAACTAAGCCATCTTTGACAATCCATAGAAAAAAATGTATTATTTAAATCATATCAATTCTTTAAAAAACAACAAAAACTTAAAAAAAGGATCTTTTAGGTGATATCATAAATAAAAAAATATCATATCTGTTGTTATTTTTGAGAACTTGTGTTTTCCTGCATACAACAAATTCTTAACTTTCTGTTAATTTGTTTTCACGATGATAAATACTTAAATGTACATTACTACATAATAATTTTAATAGAGACTCCATTTATTGAGAAAAATATCCATATATTACAGTAAATACTTTATCATATTTGGTATTTTCATTGATTTTTCACAAAACGCCAAAAACAGATTTGACATTTTGAGAGTTTAACATGCTATAAATAGAATAGTTTATTGAAATAATTTTCCACTTTTTGTGGCCTCGCTAAGTAAAAAACATACTTATCAGCGAGGTCCAACATTATTTGTACTTCTAGTCTTAACATTCTACACATTTTTCTTACACAAACTATATAAATTGCATAATACATAATGTTAGAACTTAAATGAGAAAGTAATTTAACATTATTAAAAAATGGATAATTCTTTAGTTTTAGTTAATTTAAATAGTGTGGCAAGGTGGTAGGCAGTTACAACATCAATTTCAATTGTGGCCATGAGAGACGGTGAGACAAGCTTGACATGACAAAAGTCCAGTCATTAAGCCCAGTTGCATTCTCTAAAGGACCCACAACCCTTAACAAAATTAAGAGTTAATATGAATTGTCAATTTAATCAGTGAATAAACGTGGTACAGTCATATTAATGCTTTGTGTAATATTGCAGAAAAGAAACTCCAACTTAATAAAGCATCATTGCTTATTCTTTGAAGATTTCCAATGCTTAGACAGTTTAAAAGTTTATTTATTTCAAAAGTGTGGAACTCCTTTAAGTTTTTAAATGTTACTTACTTCTTTAATAAATTTATATCTTTTAGACCAACCTCCTGGTAAAAATCATGCACAAAACCGCGATTTCCATAGTGGCTGGCACATACATTATACCACGCCTTACCTGCACGAGACTCGGCCAATGAAAGATTTTTCTCTAAAAGATCAACATATAATAAGACAGTTTTCATGAACTTATTAAACTCACTAAAGAATAGTTCTTCTTCTATATATTATATGTATGCTACAATTATTATCTTGTGTATGTAGTATAGATATCCTTTATGAATAATTTGCAATGTTTTTACAGAAATATACCTTCAGCATTTACAACTATAGTTCCCACAACTCCTTTATGGGATTGAATCCTCTTCAGAGTTTCTTCCACTTCACTTGCCTGAAAAAAATATTGATTAATTTTCACAAATCTGTGAGTAAAACAATTTTTTAATAAAGCAAGATACTCATTCAAAACTTAATTATTTTTACTGATTTCTAGTCTCTCTTACCTGCCCTAGAACTATGTCTAACTCATTACCCTAGACCTTTATGCCCACAACTGAACTGTTCACTAACAAGACTCAACCAGCTAGTTTACACTCTTCCTCTCTCCATATACAACCAAGGCCAACTACTTCCAGCTCTGACAGGACAATCGTGTAGGTAGACTAATGTACTCAAGAGTCAGGGACATTGTCAACTCATTCTGGTACAACTAAAAATACTGGTACTGGTTGACAGTCCTAGAGCCCAGGCAACCAAATTTAACATGAATCTCGAATTTTTGTGAAGAGTATGTTAAGTTCGTGAAACGTATTTAATGTTTATATATGCCTATGGGTCAAAACAATAATTTTACTGCAATCTCACTTATAATACATTCATGTTGAGCGTAATAAAATAATAAGATGAAAAAATTTGCAGTAAAACTATAATAAAAATTAAATTACTTAGAAAAAACATGTTTTGATTTTATGATTGGGGACTTTCATAAGCAGTTTACAAATAGATTGAATATATCGATAACAATCTATTTCAATACATTATCACTATTCAATAATAATTTTTTACCAACCAAACCTAACATGGGCCAACCACCTTTTCACAAGATTCAAAATCTGTGCTTGATTAAGAGTCCTTGCAACGTAGCACTTCTTCAACAATGGTAACTGGTGAAATAGCTCCAATAATGGAGGCAAGCCGATTTATTTCCTGGGTGAAATGCACACACCCAACAAACTTATGATAAACATCATCATCCACCAATAAATAAGATATCTGACTTTCCCCATCCTGTGGAGATACTTTATTAAGTAGCCATGCTCTGTAAAGAACTGATACAATGGTCAATCTCCTCATGACCACAATCTATCCAGATGCATAGGTAGGATATTATAAGACAAAAGTCCAATGACCATTGGAGCCCCACTCCCATTTCCGTTGCCAAGCTTGCAGGGTTCCTGTTCTCAAGACTGCCAATGCTTGTTTTCTTCCCTACTTGGGGCACTTGGCGAAGTATGGTTTGCCTCTCAAAAGCAAGTAGATCAAGGGGGATTACTCCCACCACAATTCTTACATATGAGACGCCGACACAACGTTGTTGGTATTTAAAGGCGAATATGAATGATTATGAGTGTAGGATGAGTGTGGATGAGTGTCGTCTGGTTACTAACTGAGTTCAACTTTTCCTCAGAAAGGGCAATTTATTAATAGCCCAACAGCCAAGGCAACTAAGGGACCTACAGCTTTACGTGGAATCCGAACCACGTAGTGCTGGTCTGATTTGCAGCTAATTGACAAGCCTGATACTCAGTTATCTCTCCCACACAACATCCGCACAATGATTACCACCAACATGGACACCCCAGACTTCTCTAGTAGTGTCCACGCCGATAGCAACCATCAAGCGGACGCCATGTCGGTATTAAGAGCACAACCATGACAGAAGCATTGGAAACTGTGCAATAAGCGCAGAAACCCCGAGCGCTATTCTGCATTGGACTGTCAGCACAGGAGGTATTCTCCATCATGTGAAGATGACGATCTGGGTTTTGGTAACTGTCAGCTCAAGTCCATGGCTCCTCATCCGAGAATTGGCTCAAATCATCACCTGATTCTGGCGTAACTGAGCCAATTCTGGTGTTCTAGTAGAAATAACTGTGGCTAAATCATCAGTGTAGCCTACCAGGAGTACATCATGTGGCATCTTGAGACGAGCCATGGTACCAGACATTCCAGGGATCAGGACCGAGTATTGACCCTACGCTGCTCGGATGTGATCTCCTTTCTTCCCTGCCATCCACGGTGTCATACGTCAGCTGGCAGTCCTTCAGATATTCCAACATAACTACCAGGAGTTAGTTAGGCACTCTGAAGTAACGCTGGAATGCCTTGAGCATGAGTTGAATGTGTTTTAAACATTTGGGGTGACCAACATTACTTCTGGTTGGGCCTTATTATAAGCTTCATTAGCACGCTGAACTGCGCCAACTACTTTGGAGATAGCAGTCAACGTCAAGTGCGCCTTTCTAAAGCTGTGCTGCCAGTGACAAGTCCCCAGCAGCCTTGATGGTGCACTGCAATCTCGGCCTCAGCATCTCCATGAAGAGCTTTCCCGCAGTGTCAAGCATATAAAGAAGCCTGTGCAACAAGGGGAGCCCTTGTCAATCAACGCCACCCACAATGCCTTCCATTGAGATGAGGACACCCCTGCTATCAAGTATGCATTCAGAATACGTGGCAGCAGTCCGCAATGACCTGCAGTATCTTAGCACGGATGCCATCAGGCCCTGGAGCTCAGTTGTTCTTCATGGTAGATACTGAAGTATCTCAATTACTTACTTTTACTTAATAAGTATCATCTTAGTTGTTAATAATTATTCTTACTAGCCTAGTGGTTAGTACTTCTGCTACATATGCAGAGGATCACAGGTTCAAATCCCAGGATGTCCACTACAAATTTACTTGAGGGGCTTGGACCGTTGTCCCTTAACAATGTTTGCAGACTGAGTTAAAAATGCCACCAACATAAATAGAAAGACAAAAATAATGAGGTACCGGTACCACACTAAAATTCCTATATATTTTTAATTAAATTTGCTAATTATAAATTTCAAAACTATCAAATTACTATGGAAATATTGATATCAAATTATAAAACCGTATGCCACTTATGCAAGTCAGCCCAAACAAATTATCTCCCTAATAACCAAACTCATTTTTAACTAAATCACAAATTTTTATTATCTTTGGAAATTTACACCCACCTAACAAAATTTGAAATATTTATCTGAAATATACATGGAATTGGCAATATTTTTATGAGGAATGCTTTTTTATTCTAAGGAAATTACGTTTTACAGAAAAATTGGAAAACCCAAATTTTACAATTTTTAGTATTTTTGATTTCCGTTTTTTATTTTTAAATGGCTTTCAAATCTTTGGTACATTTATGTAGTTTCTTGCCACTTACAAAATTTGAAAATTCTGCCTGAAATTGGTCTAGAAATGGCTTTATTTTCACTAGTAATACTTTTTATTCCGTGGAAATCATGTATTTTACCGAAATAGCGAAAAAATCAATGTCACAACTTCCGCAGTGAATCTCGACTACAGCCATTACACGATCATTATATACAATAACTATTAACCGCAAAAAACGAAATCACGTATATTTTCGCTGGAGTAACAGCTGGCAGGATGTCACACAGGCTAGGCACCTGAATTTAACGCAAGTTACGAATTTTTGTTGAGTAAATAGACAGTTAGGATAGGTTACTCAAAAAAAGTTAGGTCAGTAAAAAAGTGAATTTTTCGGGCTGCAAAAATAATGTTACTGAAAAACTAATTATATATATATATATATATATATATATATATATATATATATATATATATATATATATATATATGTCCGTGTTTAGCATAAAAAACATGTTAAATAAAAAAATATTTGTTGAAAAATAACAATTTTTTAATGTTGCTTTTTTCACTATCAGATAAAAAACTAATTTTTTTATTTTTCAGTAAAAGAAAAAGTTTTCTGCAGTTGAAATCATCCTCCTCAAGAGATATAAACAAGAATTTGTTGACAAGAAATTGTATTTTCAGAGGTGGCAAGAGAGTGCATAATTTGTTTTTTTCTTTTTTTATTACTTTCTATGCCAGTGGCATTTTAAACGAGATATTTATACGTTGTTGAGGGACAATGGTACAAACCCCTATGGCAAATTTAGGTGGACCTCCCAGGATTTTAATCCGTGACCAACTGCATATGAAGCAGACATGCTAACCATTAGGCTAGCAAGAAGCCCTATTTTTATTAATTTGACGTGTTATTTTAAGCTGAACACAATTTTAAAAACTATTTTGGTTTATATGAAAACTATTCACTTGAGAAACTAGTTTCCCAAATAATCACTACTAGCAGCCATTAAATAAGTTAATCATTATAAATACCAACTAGGATCCACAGACAACTAATTCACAAATACTATTGTCGCTAACAAAAAATCTAAATTTTAAGGGTAGCTAGACAGAAGTATAAAATTAACATAAGTAACAATTATGTTGAATTGTTATACAATATATATATATATTTTTTTTTTCTATGGTTTTTGTCAGTTACCATTTACTTTTTTTATTTAAATTACGTAAAAGCTGAGTTTTATACTTGGAAAAAAGTTCACAAGTCAATAGATTATAATAAAAATTAAAAATAATAGCAAATGATCTATCACAAATCTAAATCCAATCCATCAAGCCGGATCTACTGTACAGAATACCTGCCTCACTGATTCTATTTATGTTAGCTAATCCCTTCTTAAAACAGCGCAAGGGGCACTCTGAAACTATGTAATCCATTGTTTGGATAGACTCCCTGCATGACTGATCTACTGTCAATCCCCATTTGTATTTCCAATGGTTATATCTGCCCATTCCAATTCAGAACCAATTCAACAATGTCCACTCCCTATGAGGGAGATTCAATCCCACCTACAGGTATTGACGGATAGTTAATAAGGAATTTATTTCATCCATCAAAACTGTTCTACGCTATGGCTCAGCCAGTATTGGGTGAAAAATTTGATCTCCTCAACTGGGAAGCAGAGCGTAGAGGTGGGTTTTGAGATTTTAAGCGACCATTCTGACATGGGAGATCCTGGGTAATGGGGAGGTGCGGGGAGGTGGGCATTCAAAATCTTACTGAATTCTTTACGTAGTGCCTCATGACGTCTTATTTATAGAGGAGCTATATTGCACAGCACTGGGAGCCAAGGTCGTGGAGTTGCCATGAAAATACCACTGGCTAATAATAATAATAGCTCTCATGGCTCTATTAAGTTGGACATCAATCACTTTTGTATGTAAGCTATTTAGCCATATGGGAGTACTGTATTCAGCGGCTGAATAAACCAGTGACAAAGCAGTAGTACGCAGGACGTGTGCGTTGGTTCCCCAATTTGTTACAGCAATATGATGTAGTACATTTGCCCTGGTTTTAATTTTAGTTGCTTTAATTTTTTGAAGATGGCTTTTAAACGTCAGCGATCAATCTAAAGTTACTCCCAGGTACTGTGGATGATCAATGTGGTGAAGCTTTACACTATTGAGAAAGATGTTTAATTTTCGATTAACAGAAGCAGGCTACTTTGGTTTTTGATGGGTTAGGATTCAGCTTCCAGACTCTAAAATATTTTTTAAGGTTTGCAAGATCATTTGTGTGTTTCTTCAGTAGCTGTGAAGTCCTTATGTTGATAAGCTAAAGCAATATCGTCTTCATATATAAACATTCTTGAATTCGTAATTGGGATGTTAGCAGTATACACATAAATAAAATTGGAGCAAGTATAATTTTTCATGACCTATATAAACTTTTATTAGCCTAGGCACTAAGCATAGACTCTAGAAGTCGCAAAAGAAAGGAACAGGGAAGGAGGCTGTAGAACTTTAATAGCAAACTTTTATTCCATATTGTGTCATAAGCCGCAATGAGATCAACAAAAGCTGCAGACGTTTTTAGCTTGTTTTTAAAATATTAATTATTGTATTAAGGCATAATTATTAGTTATTTAGAACTGTTATATAATGGGGTTTTAGTTAACTGCTAGAACATTCATTATGATGCTACATGCATAGTACTTTGAGTTACCAGGTGTAGAATAGCGCTCATCAGTTACCACTAACAAAATGTTAATTTTAAGAGAAGCTAAGCAGTGGTATAAGTATTAATTATGTTAAATTGTTATATGATGGGGTTTTAGTTTACTGCTAGAATATTTTGTATGTTGTTACATGCATAGTAGCCTACTTTGAGTTAACAACAACCGCCTTTGTATAGCATCTGTTACTGCTAACGAAATATCAATTACTTTTAGGGATAGTTAGTCGATAGCATAAGTAGCCAAATAATTACATTGAATTATTAATCAATGGGGGTTTCCTGGAGTATTTCCTGCAAATAATTTATGTCACTGACAAAGTGTAGAATGTATTTTGTTAAAATTAGAATAACAACCTCCTTTACTAAAAAAATTGTTTAAATGTGTAATTTTAGACTTTTCTAGTAATTTTGCAGGAGCCTTCATTTTGGCTGCTTGATATTTGCATTTCAGTGGTGTTTCGGGATTGCCCACCTATGTTCTGCAGTGAAGGCAGGAAACTGATAAGTTATTGCTGAAAGTTATGGACAGTTTCACACAGGTGGAGTTTATATAAAACCCTACACAATTTATTAATCTAAATTCCTTTGCTAAATCTTATTTTTTTGTCTTTACTGACTACTATTGTATTTCCAACAGCTCATTTGAATATCAAATATGAATTGTAAAATATAAGAAATATGAGTAAAACAATAAAATAGTTAAAATATTATTTTTCTGAACCATATTAAAAAGATGCTCACAGTTTGGGTTCAGACCCACTGGTATTAAAATCACGCTGGAAGGAAAAGTGCTACAGTAATATGCGTATAGTTACTCGTAGCCTATAGTAAACTAAATTAAATAAGTGATTAGGGCAGTAGATATAGAATAACTCATTTGTAAAAACTTAGTATGAACCTAACCTAAACTTACTTGACACATCTTTCAATGTGGAAACACACTTACTAAAACAAGGAGCTTGACTGCTGAATGTTAAAAATACATGTAAATTCTTTCTAGGTTATTTGGGAAATGTCCCAGATAAAGCTTTGCATCTAGAACTACTGTAGGCATTCAGCCAACACTAGATACTGATGAAGCCAAAAATTACATTTGCTCGCTATAAAAGAAACAGCTTACAACTAGAATTTAAATTAATAAGTCTACATACCATTTATTGAGAATTTGTTGTACTGATATCAAAATAAATTTAAACCAAACAGGCTACTGTGTACTTTAACAGGCTACTACTTGTACTGTAGTAAGGAATGCAATGTTGTTATATTTAATTTGAAAGATTTCAGAACCAGGCGAGTAAAAAATTAGGAATGTAAAATTAATTCACTAGTCAATTATTGCAATTCTGTTTGTTTGTTTAATTAGGAATGTATAATTAATTCACTTGTCATATGCAATTCTATATGTTGTATTTTGTGTAACACACTGGAACTCACTGACTCACTCACATACTTCATTGTTTACCATGGCAACCATCAAACATCATAACACATCATCATAGGCCTATGGTATAAGCACGGATAACTTACTCTACCCAGATGGCTCACAGTATACGGGTCACGGGAAAAGTTTGCACGCACGCTGTATCTAGGCAAAACGCACTATACGATCATGAATTTAGGATGAGACGTTCTCGCATTGAACAAGTATTAAATCTCAATTATTATTATTATCAGCTGATATTTATTATTGTAATATTTGTTATTAATATGGTTAGTTGAATGAGTTCAATCTGGCAACGCCGCCCAGTTAACAGCCGCTCGACGCGCCATAAAGTGGACAATTGACACACTTCGAAAAAATTGTTAACACTCTTTAGCATGGGAATGAGCTATCTGGGTAGAATTATTTATCTGTGGTATAAGTATAATTACCATATAAAACTGTGGTATAATAATATGCAGGGCTACCCAGAGACCTTTGGTGGCCGGGGTAAAGTTTTGCACCCCTCCTTTCACTTCAAAATAAATTTCATTACTCAGATCGTCAAATACACTATAGTTTACCTTTTTTAGCGCATTCTACAATATTCTTACCATCTCTTTCATTAGATTTTACTATTGTAATTAAGATTCATGTTCATGGACATTTTCTCAGGGCTAGCTGCGAAGCTCCGAAAAGTATTGCTCTAATTGACATATAATTTTTAAACAAATAAATTTTACACATTTTAAACATTTAAGAAATTTAACATTAAGTATTACCGCTACAATAACATCAATCTCTTATAAAAAAAACTAAATTAATAATAACGAACTAGTCACTGCCACAGTCAGGTGCATAGGCCGTTGCATAGTTGAGCGCCGCAGCTCTTTGATTGCCAGTTGAGGAGACATCCTCACCGATGATATTAGCTGTGGGTGGGGGAGGGGATTCCGTGACACAAGAGTGCCTGTTACCTGGCTGAGGGGTTGTCATAAATAATTTTTGCTACGAGTGCGACTATGGAGAGCCTCTTCACCATTTTCCGGAGGCGCTCCTATGTCACATCTAAAACTACCTGATCTCGGCTACCAGCTTCCAACCTCCCATCTAGCACAGCTTGGGGAGTGTCCTAAATACGTACAAACCAAATATCACAACGGCTACTATCAAACTGACTTTTTAAAGTGCATTCCATATTTTATAGGAGTAAGTGGATTGATTCTGTAGTTGTGATAGGTCCTAGTAGTTGGTTATCCTAAATGACCATTCAAAACTTTTAATGTACTGTGATAAGTATTCTTAGTCATGTTTCACTTTATTTGAATTAATAAGTGGTTGAACTACTGCAAACTTGTTTTATAATCGTACAGAAAGAAGACATCCACGCTTGTTCGTGCACTCTAACTATCTTGGTCTTCGGAGGTGGACCGTATTATGTTTACCATATCAACTCCCCAAGACTACGATAATGATGTATTTATAGTGTTCTTTTTCGAAAAATTACAAACTTGAGACTATAAAGTTTTATGTAAAAGGAACACGTAGACACTCTTTCTTTGACCTTTACTCATAACCTGCCCCGTAACTCATGAATATTAATTATGGAATATTACTACAGTTTCTGCAAATTTATGCAAGGCAAGTAGTGATTTTTAAAAAATTTAGTTTTATTACCTAGCATGTTGTTGCAAAGGTAAAGAAGAGTTAGAAAATAGATAGGCTTGTTAATAACGAATCTGTATTGGAGTAAAAAGTCATCTTCACTCATTATACTCTACTATATACTGTAGTAAATATATATACACACAACAATGAAAATGTAATCAAAATAAAAATATACCAAAATAAGATACTTCCAATAAGATATTTGTTTGTCTTTAAAGTATTAGTCATGTTCTATAAACAAAGTGGAAATGTCCCTAATAACGATGGAACTTACTATTCTAGGCTAAGAAGACACAGACATTTTCAAATTCCAATACCTTTCTTGACTTGTTACCAGAGTACTTATAAGTACTTAGCACTAAAATTTGTTAATATTTTACCAGATTCTGTAAAATAAATTAATAGTATTGTTAACTTTAAAAATGAAATTAAGAAGTGGCTTTATTTACAACATGATATAGAATTATAGAGAATTAATATAATAAAATCAAACTAAGATTTTAATAAAAAAAAAAGAAAAAAGAAAACTACTGAAAATGAAAATTATAAGATTTATGAGAATCAAATACATTACTTTAAGCAGTATTGTTTTCATTTAAAGTTTTTTGTATTATCATAAGTGTATTGATATCAGCACTTCAATTTGTATTGGTAATCTGTTCTGGTAATAAAAATTATTGTAAATGTTGAGGGAACCTCAAAACAGGTAATGCTTTACATATGAGGCCCTAAATTTCCCAACTACAATTATGATTAGTTTGTAATATGTTTTACATGTAAGGCAACGTTTTTCCTTTGTTTTAAGATTATACGTAAGTATTTCATATTTTGAACTAGGAGCGCTAACAGTTTCAGAAATTCTTTATTTCAACAATTTATTAAGAGGTTGTCGGCCATGTTGGTTTTAATCCCATAAGAACAATGTCTTCAAATCGCTCACTACCACTTTTCATCAATATGGATTATGGTGGTAATAAAGAATGTTCAAGGCAAAAAATAGAACCAATATGTCCTTTATAACTCTTATTTTGTTTTTTATTATTTTTTTGCAGGGCAGGACCTAATTTTATTTGTTACCTTTTGGTGATGCTTCTTGATTCTGCATGGTTTTTTGTAATCATATGTGCATTTCGCTACGAGTGTAGCATCTTTAGTGATACTAAAACTAAAAAAGATAAATATTTACACTATATACATATCGTACAGCGACACTTCACTACGCTATGAATGCGGTCGGACCGGCGAGCCACGACTTGGTTTTCCGCCACTTCCTCCGCATGTTGTTCGTGAACTGGTAGAAATCGGTCGGTTGTGGGAAGTCGGGTGACCTCACTGGAAGGGTGTGTGTGGGGGTCGGTCGCTTTGATTTAAAATAGAGTTGTAGAGATGGCATATGTTGACGATTTTCCGCAACGGTTGCAGGCGGACAACGGTTTCAGACAACGCTTTGGCCTGCTGGAATTGCGCTGCGACAGCCAACTCCCAATTTATAGTAGTTTCCAGTTTGTCTCGTTGCGTTGTAGTTGCAGCTGAAACGCTAAGGTCAAACCACGGTAGTTGTTACTTTGCGTTGACAATTTTATTGTTTGGGATATATAATTAACTTTACTGTTAACAATGTTGTGCAATCAATAGAAACAGTATTTTTGTTTTTCCATTAAGCGGTGAAATTAATGAATTCAGTTATTTATTATTAATTATTATGTTATATTTTTATTACAATCTGATAATAATTAATATTTTATCAATTATTAACTATATTTTTATTACAGTTATTTTTATAACAATTTTATTAAGCAATGGACATCTTAACAGGTGCATATAAATTAAATTACAACTACTAGTAATTATTTATTTTAACGCATATTACAATAACGTTAACAGAGCAGAACGATTTAAAAAGCGAGTTAAAACACTGAACACAGCAGAGCTGATATGTTGCAGAAGAATGATACGCAAATGTGCCTATCGGACAGTTTTCAGTCGACGGCTGTAGCTATCAAGTTAGAAAACATTGAAGTGCTGTACAATCAGTTGCAGTTGCAACTTTTTACAACAACGTTTTGCTGCAGCTACAACGCCCACTCACCCTCGACGCCACGCTACACTGCCGTTGCCGCACGTGCGTGCGTATACGGCAGACGTCGTTTCAGTTACAGTTGTGAGTTGACAACTAAATCCAAGTTTCAGCTGCAACTGGGGTTTCCCTCAACCGTTGCAGACTGCAACGCCACGCGGTTCGTTGCCACTCCAATAATGCGTGCGCATATGGCATCTCAGCTCCAGTTGTAATTTGACAACTAAATCCAAGTTTCAGCTGCAACTGGGGGGTTTCCCGCAACCGTTGTCTCTGCTACCGCTGCAAAACAACCGTTTCGTGAAATTTA